>CM068301.1:43944182-44181747 GCA_034768395.1 Linum lewisii | reverse complement strand
TGGGGCACGACTTGGGGGGAGCTTTTGAAGGAATACTGTACCATTGATACCCCCGGAAAAACAAATTGGTTGGGATGTTTTAAAAAGTCGAAAGGGTTGGTGGGTTTGGGTTTTTGGGGGTAGGTGCAAAATGATTAGGAAGTTTGGCAAGCTCAACATTAGGCCTATGCTGAATGATAGGATTGGTGAGGAGCAGCTCAAGGATGCTACTCTGGTGGCTATTCGAGGGGAAGTCGAAAAAGGCATGGATAATGGATTTGAGGTTGTTGGTGGATTGCTGAAATGCAAGGGTCGAGTGTGCGTACCGGAAGTAGAGGAGTTGAGGAAGGGGATTTTGGAGGAGGCTCATTCCTCGATGTATGTTATGCATCCCGGGGTGACAAAGAATGTACAACGCCCTGAAGTTGAGTTTTTGGTGGCCGGAATGAAGAAGGACGTGGCACGTTACGTGGCGACTTGTTTGGTTTGTCAGAAGGCTAAGGCGGAGCATAGAGCTCCGGGTGGGCTACTTCAGTCCCTACCTATTCCGGAGTGGAAGTTGCGGACATCACCATGGACTTTGTATCGGGTTTCCGCCGACTAGAGAAGGGAAGGATGCCGTGTGGTATAATAGTCGATCGTTTGACGAAAGTCGCGCATTTCATACCCATTCGGTTTAAGCCTAGCGTGGAGGTGTTGGCAAAGTTATATATAGAAGAGGTGGTAAGGTTGCATGGGGTTCCCAATCCATCGTCTCTGATCGGGATCCGAGTTTCACGTCTCATTTTTGGGAGGGGCTGCATACAGCATTGGGAACCAAGCTCAAGTTCTCGACGGCGTATCATCCTCAGACGGACGGGCAATCGGAGAGAGACGATCCTTACTTGGAGAGTTGTTGAGAAGCTGTGCTATGGAGTTTCAACCCCTTGGACTGAATTGCTACTTGATTGAGTTCGCCTATAATAACTCGTACCATAGTAGCTTGAAGTCCGCCCCTTTTGAGGCCTTGTATGGGAGGAAGTGTAGGACGCCGTTGTGTTGGGATGAGGAAGGTGCAAGGGTTTGTCGGGTCTCAAGTTGTGCAAGAGACGGCTGATCGGGTTAAGATTATCAAGGAGATTGAGAGCGGCTCAGGATAGGCAAAAAGCGTATGCCGACGGTCGTGCTAGAGAGCTGAGTTTCAATGTTGGAGAGAAGGTATTCTTGAAGGTGTCGCCGTGGAAAGGGTTGATGCGTTTCGGTAGAAAAGGGAAGTTGGCGCCTCGTACATCGGTCCTTATGAGATCCTCGCTAAGTCGGGTCCGGTGGCTTATGTGTTGGCTTTGCCGAGGGAGTTGGAAAGGATACACAATGTGTTCCATGTGGGCGTGCTTAGGCGGTATCATGGGGACCCTTCTCATGTGATCAGCCCGAGGAGGTGGAGATTGAGCAAGACTGACTTACGAGGAGAAGCCAGTCGCGATCGTGGATAGGCAAGTCCGGTCTGAGGAATAAGCAGATTCCGTAGCTCAAGTGTGTATGGAGGAACCATGAGAGCGAGTCGGCTACTTGGGAGACTGAGGAGAGTATGAGGCGGCGGTACCCGGAGTTAGTAGAAGTGTATGATTCAGGTATTAATTTCTCTTGATGTATGCTTTTGTGGTTGTTTAGTGGGTTGGTTCCAGAAGGTCTAGGGTGTGTTCGTGTCATATTGCTAGGATGAGTTAAGGATGATTTCGGGGACGAAATCCTTGAAGTTGTGGAGACTTGTAACATCCCCGCCAACCGAACGGGTTGGAACTCAAGTCTGGGTGACTAGAGTGCCGAAACGGTACTTAAGAGGGTCTCTTGAGGTTCGGGACGTTTGGGTGTGTGCCGGTCGAAGTTGCAAAGGAGGGGAACTGTGAACAGTACCAAAAGTGCTCATTTCGGGCCCTAATGTGCGCAGGCGACATTTGGAAGTGCAGCGCACTTTTCAATAAATCAGCAAACTTTCCCGGGAAAAATTCGGGGCCGGGTCGGGCGGTTTTTGGCCGGCCCCCTTTTGGTAAGGGGCGGAAATTTTTCACAGTAATCCGCTTTCGTCTTCCCTTTTTCTCTCCCCGAAAACCATTGACGAATTGGAGGAGCAACCTTCGAAGAGTGATTCCGGGGGCTGTAAGGTCGGAAAAGAGTTCCGTTGTTGCTATGGATTCGTACGAGAGGAGAAGAGACGTAACCCCCGATTTTGGGTTTTGGTGTAGGCGTAGCAGTAAGGAAGGGAGAGTACGATTTGGAGGGGTTTGGGGTTGAGTTTTGGGGGCTAGAAGACGTTAAGCCTCGTCTTTTATTCCAGGGGAGGGCCCAGCGTTGTGAGGTAGTTTTTGGGCGGGGGGGAGTTTCAATTGGACTTAAAAACCAAAACCCAGGGTTTTGCAAAAAAAATGATGAGGTAAAAGGGGTAAAGTTTTGTAACGTGCTATTGCTATTGATTTTCCATGATTGATTGTTGGTTGATTGCTATGATTGGGTTGGGGGTGAACGAAATAGTTTTGAATGGATTTACTTAAAAGGAGGAATTAGGGGTTTGGGGAAAAATGAGGGGCTATATAATAGAATTGTGGGTTTTGTTGCAGGAGAGTTTTTCCCCGCAAGTGGGGTCGCTCAATAAGAGGAAAGGGGTGACCCCTAGACTCATGACATGGCTTCCCTGTACTGCAGGTGGGGGGGGCCGGTGAGCTAGCCGGTTATCCATTGAGTGTGTGTGGGCTTGAAACATGACAGGGGGAGGAGGGGAGATGTGTTGTGAAATAGGGGCTTGGGAAAAGATGTGGCTGTTTTTTTTGTATGCTGGTAGGGGTTGGAGATGACTAGAGAAAGTGATTTGGAATTGTATGTTGGGAAAAGAAAGGGAAAGCCCCGCACTGCCCCCCAAAATGCCTATGGGTGCTAAATGCCTCTTCAAGGGAAAGAGGTGCGGTCACGCTTAAAGGGGAAAAGGGGTGATTTGTTTGGTTGGGTCTAGTTAACGATTCCTTTAAGGGAAAGGGTTTTGTGGTACCCCCAAGGGGGGGGGGGGAGGATGCGTCCGGACCTCTCCAGGGGAGAGGGGTGCGGCCGGGGGGGTGGTGGGGATAAAAACCCCTTTAAGGGGGCCTAATAATCACCCAGATAAAGTAAAAGTGAAAAGTGTGTGTTGGTGGGTTGTGACTTGGGGTTTATGGTTGTTTTGATGATGCGGTTGCCGTGGATTGATGTATGGGTTTTGGTTTTTCTAAAATTTTGAATGTGCTTTTAAAAGAGAATGACCAAGGATCACCCAGATGTTTTAGGGAATTAAATATGAAAGGGGGGTGGTTTGGGTTTCCCTTTTTGAATGCTTTTGGGAGTGGGGCCCCTCCCTAGAGTAGGACAACGGTAGGTAGGCCCAGTGGGTCATCAATTTTAATAGGGAAATTTACCTTTTTCTCCCTTTAGGCTGTGGCTAGAGAGACGGGGGGTGCCCGAGTTTAGGGTGGTTCCAAATGCTGGGGGAACTATGAGGTGAAAACGGTGCTTATTTGGGGTTACCCCTTTTTTATATTTCATTTACTTGGAAAATTTTTGGGGGTTTTTTCCGACTAGTCCCTCAAGCCACAATCACGAAAAGATCAAAAAGAGATGAAAAACATGGAAAGAGGGAAGAAATTCTGATTGCCATTATCATCCTAGACCGGTGTTATCGAGTGGTATAAAAACACGTATCCAACCAATCAACCAACATACAAGAGTGATAAGATCTCAGTTCTGGCCCAGACTCATTTGATATTAGTGCTAACATGCTGGTTATAGGTTCTAAGTGGAACAATCTAACATCATTGTGAAGGCTTGAAGTCAATTAAACACAAAACCCTCAAGAACCGAACGATTCTACAATAGAGGAATTCGACATTCAATTAAGATCATGCAACACATCAGATCATAGCTTTAGACTTCTACCGACAAATAATCACAACCAAAACTCAAACTCCCCTACGACTAACATGAGTATTGTCCTCAATGATCAAGAGAGAGAGAGGATAAGGTGGAACGAATATACCGCGCGGTGAAGAAAGGAAGCCGGAGATGGAATCCCGGGTCAAGTAACCTGCTCAGGACGAGGACCTGAATCAGGGGTACCTGTATAAAACAAGGGAGGGCACACCACTCAAACACAACCCATAGTCGACAAGATGAGAGTACAGATGAGATGTGTGATCCAACAACAAGACAAGTTCAATGCCAGCAATGAAAAGAGAAAATCAGAAGTCAAACACACAAAACATGCAGTCATAAACAGAAAGAAAAGAAAGGAAAAATCCAAAATCCTGAGAAGTGGTGAGTGATCCTGCAGCTCTCAGTGGGGCGGTGGTCGTGGTGCCCAGGCCACTGGGACTAAGGGATGGTAGCCGTCAAACGGGGGAAAGGCGGTGGAAAGACTACCCAAGTGCTGGAGGGGCCGGACTCAGAGTGGAAGCTCTCTCGGTAGTAGTAGGACTGATGCTGCTGCCAGTACTGAGAATGCTGAATCTGAGTAAGCTGGATACCCTGAAACTGCTGAACCTCATGCACCTGAGCAAGCTGCTGTCCATAGAACTGCTTGGCTCTCAAAGTCCCTAGCGTTGTACGCCTCGAGGTCCTGAACTCTCCTGTTAAGATCCTGTATCGCTGCACTGTCTCTCCTCTGTCCCGCACGCATATCCTCCCACTATGGTGGTGAGGCGACCCATCCCCGAGATAAGCTCATGAAGTGTAGTAGGGTCGGTCTCTTCATCCTCCTCATCATGTCATCATCTGAGATCCGACAAGTCGGAACCAGAAGGTCTGTGATCTGAGCTGTAGGTAGGATAATCCGCAAGAGAACTGGTCGAGGCTCGACAAATGCTGGAGCAGGACCAAAAGCATCAAGGCACTCATACCCCACGCACCAACCTGGTCACAAATCCTCCTCCCAGCAGAACACCAGCAGTGTCATTAGCTTGCATCTGAAGGAGAGCTCCTAGCACTAAATCACCTAGATGCAGCTTGATGCCCCTCTCCAAACAATAAAAGAGAAACAAATCTCTGACTGAGACTACACCTGGAGAGGAGGATGACTTCCTGTGGGTGATGGAGTGCCGGAAGAAGTGATGGAGGAGCTTCAGCATAGGCCGATTCACTTCGGTGACCTTGGATGAGCGAGCTGAATAACCTCTAGCCCTCGGTGCAATTTCCTTGAAGAATGCACACTTGGCGTCCCCCACAAGAGAAGAGATGAGAGCCAACCCAGAGAGCTCGCCACTTTGAACCTCCGCCCACTCATAGAACCCAAGACGGTATCCAAACTCATCAATGGAGCACGCACGCGCCATCCCGCCGAGCCTAAAGCCACACAAACCTCACTAGTGGTTCGTGACACTCCACGGTGAGAGTGCTTAAGAACTCCTTCGTAGGCCACTCATACGCCCTTTCGTCAACCTCCAAGAGCGGCCAAATACCGGCTCTATCAGCAAAAGTCTTCAAAGCATCCAACCATCCATCATGGCTCTGCAACCCCTCAAAATCAAATCTAACCCTGCCTCGCCACGGGCCATCTCGCCATAACCTGATAGCGACTGTAAGCCCGATCTCTGGGGTCGAAGTCGAAGATCCTCTGAACCACTGATTCAGGAGGGTCGACGCCACGAGGAGCTGGAGGCGGCGAAGGCGACCGTGGTGGAGGAGCAGAAGACTCCCCAGTATGTCCCTTCCGCTTCTTGGAAGCTGGTGTCTTGGATCGCTTAGGGCGGAGGATGAAGAAGCTGATTTACCCTTAGGGGGCATCCTGCAAAAGAAGTGCAAACAAAGATTCAACAAGAAGGGCACACCCTTGACACAAATCCTATCGAGGCGCCGAATCATAACACATGATCAAAACATTGAGCACAATATCGAGCACGATTCAAGTCATCACGTTCAAGTGCAACAACTTATGCTAGCAAAAATCAAATCATTAAAATCCACAGCTAAGCAAAAGGCATGCATCATGGATCAAAAACACGAATCAAGAACATAGAAGCCTAAGTCCACGCAATGTAAGGAGGAATGTACAAAAATAAATTAACGAGTGGTGATTAACCACACCCCTCCTCACACAAAGAATCGAATTCAGCCCCTGAATTCAGAACTGGCAAATCAAACCATAGACCATACTGAAACAAGAGCAAGACAAAAGGCATAGACAAAAGCCAACATGATCAACCCCACAGAACTCCATAGCTCAAACACGCCAACACTCAAACACCTGCACATTAACACACACTCCCACCAAACAAAACAACAACACCAATAGCTCATCAAGTCACATGCCAAGCCTACCAACATATCACCAACTGCCACCATTTAGTCCATCAAGCAACACTCACACCACACTAATGTCCAAGCAACAAAATGGTAGCACCCTCATTAGCAAGCAAACCAACCAATAATGCACAAGCAAATCAACAAACCCCCTACCAAATCTGCCCATTCAGCAAACAAACCTCACCCAATTAAAGAAGGAATCAAGCAAGCATTCAAGCCAAGCCACGAAGCTAAACTCAATCAAGCAAGAAAAACCTGGGTCGAAATCAACTGAAGAGGCTGGGCAGTGGCGGCGGAAATAGGCTGGCAGTGGCGGCGGGGATTGAAAGAGAAGGTGGCGGCTAGAATCGGCGGGAGAAGGTAGCTGGCGGGCTGGGGGAGAAAACTCGGCGGCTGGAGTTGGGCAGAAGTTGGTGGCGGCGGCGGCTGGGCGGGTGAGCTGGGCAGGATCGGCGGCGGCCGGGCGGGTGAGCTGGGCAGGATCGGCGGCGGCCGGGCGGGCAGACGGGAGCTGGGGCGCGCTGGTCGGGGTCGGGGTCGGGGCAGGGCCGGTTGAGTGGTGTCGGCGGCGGGCAGGTGTGGTCGGGCGGTCGATTGGGGGGGCGGCGGCTGCTAGGCGGGTGAGTCGGCGGCGGCGGCTGGGTGGCTGAGGTCGGCGGCGGTGAAGGAGAGAGTGAGAGGGTCGGGGGTGAGGGGGTTGAGGAAAGGGATAAGGGGGGTGGGGTTGGGGAATCAAAACCAAACCGAACAATGACTCAAACCAGAAAATCAAGTATCAACCGAGCCAACCACTAACCAAACCGAAAAAAAAATAAGGGTGAAAATCAGGGTGCGCGGCGTGCAAGGGTGCACGGCGTGCAGGGTGCACGGCGTGCATGGGTGCACGGCGTGCACCCCGGAACTGAAAATTTTTGTTGAAGCTCCTGGACAGCCCGTGCACCAAACCGTGCACGGTGCACGGCGTGCATCATGCACGGCGTGCAGTGGTGCACGGCGTTCACCCCCTCAGCTCAAAATCAAATTTTCACTTCGACGAAAAAAACGACCAAAACACCGCCAAATCAACCAAAAACGGACCCCGAACTTCAGAATTTCAACGCCGACGAGACCACAAAGGACACCACAACAACTCAAGGACCTTGAAACACCACAAAAACACACAATCATGCAATCAAATCAAGAAGAAAAGACATGAAAAACACTCGGGTTGCCTCCCGAGAAGTGCTTGTTTAACGTCTTAAGCTCGACGAAGCAAGGAACACTCAAGGCACGACCAAAGACAAGACCTCAACAGCACCTATAGTATCACTAACAACATAATGCTTAAGTCTATGGCCATTCACCTTAAAAGGTTCGGTTTGGGATGGAGAGATTACCTCGATGGTGCCATAAGGAAAAACATGAGTTACCGTAAAGGGGCCGGACCAACGAGACCTCAATTTCCCGGGAAAGAGCTTGAGCCAAGAGTTGTATAGGAGGACTTGATCACCAACTTTGAAATCCTTGCCCGGCTTCAAACGGGAATCATGAATGAGCTTCGTCCTCTCCTTGTAAAGCTTTGCATTCTCATATGCATGATGGCGATACTCCTCGAGCTCATGTACCTGAAACTTACGCTCTTCTCCTGCAAGACTCATATCAAGGTTTAGAAATTTCAATGCCCAATAAGCTCGGTGCTCGAGCTCTACCGGCAAATGGCATGCTTTGCCATAGACCATCCATAGGGAGTGTGCCTATAGGGGTCTTGTAGGCCGTGCGGTAGGCCCATAGAGCGTCATCAAGCTTCTTCGACCAATCTTTCCGTGATTGGTCGACCGTCTTCTCTAAGATTCTCTTAAGTTCCCTATTGGTCACCTCGGCTTGGCCACTAGTTTGAGGGTGATACGAGGTGGACATCCGATGAGTGACGCCGAACCGGTGGCATACTCTATCGAATTGCCCTTGAAAATGAGTACCTCGATCACTAATGATAGCACGAGGGGTACCAAAGCGAGTGAACAACTTAACAAGAAACTTCCCTACGACTCGGGCATCATTGGTAGGCAAAGCTTGTGCCTCCGCCCATTTAGACACGTAATCTACCGCAACTAATATGTACTTGTTACCATGCGAAGTAGGAAACGGTCCCATGAAATCAATACCCCATATATCAAATATTTCTACCACTAACGAGACATTTTGAGGCATTTCGTTACGGGAAGAGATGTTACCTGAACGTTGACACGCATCGCAAGACTTGACAAAGTCTTGACAATCTCGGAAGATCGAAGGCCAAAAGAATCCGGACTCAAGTACCTTGCGAGCCGTGCGATTTGCTCATGATGTCCACCCGTAGGACCGGAGTGGCAATGTCGCATGATGTCCTTAGATTCTCCATAAGTGACACATCTTCTAATCATACCATCCGAGCCAACTCGAAATACAAAAGGATCGTCCCAATAGTAATGCTTCAAATCCGCAAAGAACTTCCTTTTGTCTTGAGTGGAGAGGCCCTCCTTCAAGTCTCCACTAGCAAGATAGTTAGCGAAATCCGCGAACCAAGGTTCCTTGAACTCTAAAGTTGTTATAGCGAATAATAGCTCATCGGGGAAGTTGTCATTGATCTCTTCATTACCATTGTGTACCATTTCCGCCCTTCCAAGCGAGACAAGTGGTCGGCGGCTACATTCTCGGACCCCTTCTTATCTCGAATCTCAATATCAAACTCTTGCAATAGAAGGACCCATCGGATCAACCTTGGTTTAGCATCGGCCTTAGATAGAAGGTACCTCAAAGCTTGGTGGTCCGTGAAGACAATAGTGTGAGAGAGTACCAAGTAGGACCTAAACTTATCAAAAGCAAACACTATGGCCAAGAGCTCCTTCTCCGTAGTTGTGTAGTTCCTTTGAGCATCATTGAGAGTCTTACTTGCATAGTATATTGGATGGAATCTCTTGTCGATTCGTTGGCCTAGAACCGCTCCAATGGCGTAATCGCTAGCATCACACATCAACTCAAATGATTTTGACCAATCCGGAGCAATGAGTATAGGGGCATTCGTGAGCTTACCCTTGAGGAGTTCAAAAGCTTGCAAGCACTCTTCATCAAAACGAAATTCCACATCCTTCTCAAGAAGCCGAGTCATAGGAGTAGTTATTTTCGAGAAGTCTTTGATGAAGCGCCTATAGAAACCGGCATGCCCCAAGAAGCTTCTCACGGCTTTCACGGATGAGGGTGGAGGAAGTTGAGAGATGGTCTCCAACTTTGCCTTGTCAACCTCGATGCCTTTTTTAGAGATCTTGTGACCAAGAACAATCCCCTCATTGACCATGAAATGACACTTCTCCCAACTTAATGCAAGATTGGTCTCTTCACACCGACGCAAGACCTTCTCAAGGTTCCTCAAGCATAGGTCGAATGAATCCCCAAAAACCGAGAAGTCGTCCATGAACACTTCCATGATATCTTCCACGAAATCATCGAAAATGGCAAGCATACACCGTTGGAAGGTGGCGGGAGCGTTGCACAACCCAAAGGGGATCCGTCGATAAGCAAAAGTACCGAAGGGGCATGTGAATGTGGTCTTCTCGATGTCCTCCGAGGCGATCGGGATTTGGAAGTACCCGGACATACCATCTAAGAAACAATAGTACTCGTGACCGGAAAGACGCTCAAGCATTTGATCCATGAAAGGTAGAGGGAAGTGATCCTTCCTAGTGGCATCATTGAGTCGACGATAATCTATGCAAACACGCCACCCGGTGATCGTCCTTGTCGGGATAAGCTCATCCTTGTCATTAGCTACCACCGTGATCCCTCCTTTCTTGGGGACAACTTGTACGGGGCTAACCCAAGGGCTGTCCGAGATAGGAAAGATAATCCCCGCATCCATAAGCTTAATAACTTCTTTCTTCACAACCTCCTTCATGTTAGGATTTAGCCTTCTTTGTGGTTGCACAAACCGGCTTGAAATCTTCCTCCATAAGGATCCGATGTGAGCAAAATGTGGGACTTATACCTCGAATATCCGAGATGCTCCACGCAATAGCTCTCATGTACTTCTTGAGGAGCTCCACTAGACAGTCCTTTTGCTCGGGTAGAAGCTCAGAATTGATGATGACCGGTAGCTTAAGAATCTGGCATGAGAAAAGCATACTCCAAATGTGCGGGAAGAGGCTTGAGCTCAAGAGTAGGTGGTTCTTCATAGGAGGTCATTACCCTTTCCACCTTCGGGAGAGCAACAAAAACCGTTTCACCCTCTAACTTGTCTCTCCCTTCATCAAGGTAAGCCACTTGAGCTTTTAACTCCGGGGTGCCTAAATGTTCCTGCACATCCGTTCTAAGGCAAACATCCAAAGAATCTCGACACACGAAGTTAGAAATACTACACACACTAGCCGAAGCAATAGTATCACAAGAGTACTCTAAATCATCTTGTGCGTGAGCAAACTTCATGCCATCGGCTATGCAAAATGTGACACTCTCTTGTCCTACTCTCAATGTCAGTTTTCCGTCATGCACATCAATCAAAGCACGGGAAGTAGCTAGGAATGGTCTACCAAATATCAATGAGACATCAACATCATCGGTATCAATGACCGCAAAATCAACTAGGAACACAAAAGGGCCTACTTTGACTAGCACATCATCAACAATTCCCCTAGGACTCTTGGTCGACTTGTCCGCAAGTTGAATGTACATACGAGTAGGACGAAGATTAGACAACCCTAGCTTCTCAAATATGCAATAAGGCATGACATTGATACTAGCACCTAGATCCGCAAGACCATTAGCAAGAGAAATATTACCAATAGCACAAGGGATAGTAAAGGTACCCGGATCCTTGAGCTTTTTGGGTGGACTTTTGAAGAGAACGGCGGAGCATTCCTCATTAAGGTGGACTAGAGATGTCTCCGGTAGCTTTCTCTTGTTGGTGTAGAGTTCCTTCATGAACTTAGCATATTGGGGCATCATAGTCATTGCTTCGGGAAACGGAAGAGAGAATTGCATTTCACTAATCCGCTCCACAAACTTCTTGAAAACCTTCTCAAGGCCATCCTTCTTCAATCGAGATGGGTAAGGAGGCTTAGGCTTGTATGGAGATACAACCGGTGCGGGAGGAGAGACCGGTGGTGTACTCGATGTAGCCTTACTAGGTTCCTTTGCAACTTTAGTGTTCACATTACCCGTAGGAGGTTCGACTTCAACCTCAACTTCATCCGAAGGAGGATCATTAATATCATCATCATCAACATTAGATTAGGATCTTGTACCTTTGTAGAGTCAATTGGAGTAGAGGTTGTATCTTGCAAGGGTCTTCCACTTCTCAAGGTCACTACCTTGCAATGCTCCGGACCTTTGGGGTTGATCTCGGTATTGGAAGGTAAAGTGCCCGAAGGTCGCTCCGAGAGTGCCTTAGAAATATGTCCTAATTGGTTCTCCAAATTGGCAATTGAGGCTTGTTGATTCTTGATGAGTTGGATCATTGCCGCATTGGTGTCTTCTTGAGAGATTGAAGAACCACCCTCCTTATTTTGAGGAGGCTTGTTGAACCCGGGTGGTCCTTCACCTCTATGGTTGTACATTCCCGGTGGGGAAGGACCTTGGAAACCTTGACTTGGATGTTCACCTTGATTCCATTGATTTCCCCCTTGGTGCCCTTGACCTTGGGGTCCTCCTTGAGTCCCTTGGCTACCTTGGTTTAGGTTACTTCCTTGAGACCATTGGTTGCCTTGATAACCCCTATAACCTTGATAACCTCCTTGATTTCCTTGGTTGTAGCCCTTGCTATAACCACTACCTTGACTCCCTTGGCCTTGGTAACCTTGGTTAGACTTGTTGTACCAAGGTCGGTTATAGGTACCTTGATAGTTACCTTGGGGGCTGAAATTACCATGGAAACCTTGACCTTGTGCGAAGCTTACCTCCTCAAGGTTGCCTTGGCCAAGTTCAGGAGTGGTGGAAGGACAAGCACTAACATCGTGATCTTGACCCCCACAACCCTCACAACAATATATAGAAGCAACCGGTGGATTACCCACATGAGATGATTGAACCTTGGAGGGATGCTTAGGCATACTTAGGTTGCTTACTTGTGAAGCCATGGCGTCGATCTTAGACATAAGGAGAGCGATCATTGGATCATCTTCATCTCGATGTCCCGGTAACTTATGCTTCTTCCCATAGGTGGATGACTCCATTGGTGCATCAACACTTACGGACCGAGAGTCATAGTGCGTGTCACTTCCATACTTAGACTTAGGAGGTTGTTGTCGAGACCAACTCCTTGTCTTGTTGGCCATCTCCGCGAAGAGTTCTAGAGCATCTTCGGGAGTGAGCATCCTTAAGTCACCTCCGGCGGCTTGGTTGATCATCCTTGTATTCTCAAAATCAAGGGACCTAGCAAAGATGTCCGCCAAGCTCCATTCGTCGAAGTTGTGATGAGGACAAGACCGAAGAATGGCTTGGAACCTATTCCAAGTCTCATGGAAAAGCTCTCACTTGTGTTGTATGAAGTGGTTGATGCGGTCTCGGATTGCATCCGTCATATATGGAGGAAAGAATTCTTCTAGGAAAGCTTCGGCTAGACCCTCCCATGTAGTGAATGTTCTACTAGGTTGGTTCTCCAACCAAGACTTGGCTCGACCTTTGAGTGAGAAGGGGAAGAGTCGGAGTCGTATGCAATCCGGGTGAACTTGATCATTCTTAACCGTGTCACATATCTCCAAGAAGTCCTTGAGATGCCTAGATGGACATTCACCATCAATGCCATTGAACACCACTCCATTTTGAACCATTTGGATCATATTAGGCTTGAGCTCAAAGTTCCTAGCATTGACGGGTCTTCGAACAATGCTAGAGGCTGCCCCTTCAAGAGTAGGACGAGCATAATCCGCCAAGGTACGTCTTGCACCCCTTTGTGAGTGATCATCATCATTAGTGTGGTGTGAATGTACCGATTGGTCATCGTCATCCCCGTGTTGAGACATAGTGTGGTGTGAGATGCGATCAACTTCTTCTTCTTCAACTATAGGAGGTGGGGAAGTGGTAGGTGACTTGAGCACTTGTTCTAGTCCTTGGATTCGTGCTTGAAGACGAGCTGAACGCCTCATGCACTAACCCAAAATCTCCTACAAACAAGCACAACAAACACACCCGAGTAATACGACAATGCGGAATAACAAAACCAAACAACAAGTAAAAGGAAGCAAAAACTAAATTGGAAGGAAGTGAATAGATCGGTCCACTACTAAGTGCTTTCAAAGGATTGAGAAAGTTCCCCGGCAACGGCGCCAAAAACTTGATAAAACTTGATAAAATCGGGTTTACCAAGGTCGTATTCCTCGGGGTTCTCTCAATGGCCTCTACTCACATTCCTCGTAGACGGTCTATTCATTTGAAAGGAGTTTTGATTTGAAAAAGACTTTAAAAACTTAAAGGCAACTAAAAGGAAGAAAGAAAGAATAATGAGGTGCAAGTCAAAGACAAAGGGGTTCTCTTGGTGGGTAGTTTCATCATGCTCAAGATGACTAATTGAACAAACAAGTCAATCAAGATCGAGTTTGCACTCGGATGACCATGCATTTCACTTTTTTAGACTCGATGCACTCTCGTAGCACCTAATCCCTATCCCAATACCACTCAATTTAGGCTCTCGCTCTCAAACTAAGTGAAAAAAGGATGCATTCTAAGTGTTTGATGAAATGCCAAGACACAAGACCCTCTCTTAAGATTCTATGACCACAAGGCTAGGCACAACACTCTCATATCAATGCCCTAACACTAAGAGATTCACCCAAAAAGCCCTTTCAAACTCAATTGAATGAAATTCCACATGCACACCAAGTGTTCGATAAAATGCCCAAGAGAGAAATCAAGTGAAAATGGTTGAAATAAGATGATCTAATCTCTTAGAACACACTCACTTCAATCCCTAGACCTACAATCTATGCAATTCAAGCACTCTCATGCATCAAATTACAATGAATGGACCAAATTAAGCAAACATGGCAAAAAATGGCATTAAGAACAAGTCTAGGAATCATCCTCATACAACCAAGATCAATCATGGCAAGTTCTATACAATCATCTCCCTATCATAGCACAACTAATCTACCCATCCAAGATGAACCCTAGAAAATCAGCCACACATGGCCAAGGGTGTAAAGAGAGAAGAAGGAAGAATGGTCACCAAGAACACCATGGATGAATCCTTGAGATGATCTTCACTTCTCCACTTGTAAGCACTTCTCCCAAGGTTTGTTGGCTTCAATCCTAGCTCCAATGGCTTCAAATTGCTCCAAAAACGTGCTCTAGGGTTTGAGGGTTCGTGGAAATGTATTTGTGTAACATCCCCGCCCAACCGAACGGGTTAGAACTCAAGCCTGGGTGACTAGAGTGCCGGAAACGGTACTTAAGAGGGTCTCTTGAGGTCTGGGACGTTTGGGTGTGTGCCAGGTTGAAGTTGCAAAAGAGGGGAATAGGTACAGTACCAAAAGTGCTGATTTTGGGTCCTAATGTGCGCAGGCGCACATTTAGAAGTGCCAGGCGCACTTTTCAATTAAATCAGCAAACTTTCGGCGGAATATTCAAAATGTGCGCCTTTTGGGGTCAATGTGCGCCGGCGCACATTTTGACATCCCAGGCGCACATTTCGTGCATAAAAGGACGGAATTGCACGGAAATCCGTATTTTCTTTCCCCTTTCTCTCTCCCCGAAAAACCATTGATGAACCAAGAGCGAGCAACCTTCGAAGGGTGATTCCGGGAGCTGTAGAGGTCGGAATTGAGTTCCGTTTGTTGCTATGGATTCGTAGCGACGAGGAGAAGAGATCGCTAACCTCTATTTTGGGTTTCTGGGTGTAGGTCGTGAGCAGTAAGGAAGGGTAGAGCTACGAGTTTGGTGGTTGGAGATCGAGTTTCTGGGGAACTAGAAGACGATTAGAGCCTCGTCTTCTATTCCAGGTGAGGGCCTAGCGTTGTGTAGGTAGTTTGGACAGCGTGAGGAGTTTCAATGGGACTTAGAACAAAACCTAGGTTATGCATGAAAATGATGAGCGTAAAAGGGGATAAACTGTTCTGTGAATGTGCTTGATTGCTATTGATGTTTGCCGTGGTTGATCGTTGTTGTTGATTTCTATGATTTGGGGTTGGTTGTGAACTGAAGTGAATTAAGTAATGGTTTGACATAGAAGTGAGAGTTAGGATGGTTGGGAAATGAGTGCGGGTGCTATATTATTATGAATTGCTGGTTGTGGATGCAGGAGAGTTGCCCTGCCAATGTGGGGTCGCTCTGAATAAGAGGAACAGGTGGGTGACCCCTAGACTCATGACATGGCTTCCCCTGTACTTGCAGGTGGGGGAGGCCGGTGAGCTAGCCGGTTATCCTATTGATTGTGGTGTGTGCTGTGAACATGACAGGGACATGGAGGATGTGATGGGTTGTGAACTATGGACTATGAATGAGATGTGGCTGTTTGTGTTGTACGTTGGTAGTAGATGTGATGTGTGTTTCGAGGAAGTGATGTTGAGAATTGTATGTGTGGAAATAGAACCGGAAGGAGCCTGCACTGCCCCCTAAAACTGCACTATGGGTGCTAAGTGCCTCTTCAAGGGAAAGAGGTGCGCTCACGTCTTCAAGGGAAAGGCGTGATTTGTTTGGTTGAGTCAAGTTAACGATTCCTTCAAGGGAAAGGTCTCGTGGTATCCTCCAAGGGAGAGGATGCGTCTTGGACCTCTCCAGGGGAGAGAGGTGCGTCAGGCCGGCAGGGGTGGTGCGGGATAAACTCCTTATTGGCGCCTAATAACTCACCTAGACAAATTGAATGTGAATGTGTTGTGATGTGTTGTGTGGTGAACTGGTTGACTGGTGTTGTGGTATGTTGTTGCAAAGGGAATTGATGCTTGATCTATGTTATTCTGCTATTCGATTTGTACTTGAGAACCAGAACTGACCAACGTGATCACCTAGACTGCTTTAGGGAATTAAAATATGGAAAGGGGGGTTGGGTTGGTTCCATTGCTGAATGTCTTGTGCGGAGTTGGGACCGCTCCATAGAGTAGGACAACGTGTAGGTAGGCCCAGTGGGTTCACTCAATTTCAATAGGAAATTGATCCCTTTCTCCCTTTCAGGATCTCGTGGCTAGAGAGAGTGGTGTGGCGTCTGAGTTGAGGGTGGATTCCGAGAAGTGCTGGGCTGAAGCTATGAGGTGAAGACTGGTGCCTACTTGGAGTTGACCTATTTTCATATTTCAGTTGACTTGGGACATTTTGGGGGTTTTCACTTGGATTTATGTATCTTTCTGATTATGTTGGATTTTATGGGTTTTATGATGGATTTGGAGTTGTAAACAGTTTATGTTTTCCTGGTTTATGGAGGCCTCTCACTTAAACTCTTATTTTAAGCTTGGATTTGATCGTTATCTCGGTCGTCTTTCACTGGGTAATACTCGATACCGGTTCAACCTCGGGTTTCACCGGGATGATTCGGGACGGGTGTTACAATTTGGGGTTCAAGAGATAGCATAGAATTGCCCAAAATGGCCAAAATCAAGAGTATTTATAGTGCAGGGGACAGTGCACGGCGTGCACCCCTGCACGGCGTGCATAGTGCACGGCGTGCACCCCTGCACGGCGTGCACCCCCTGCACTCTGCAGAAGACCCGATCTTGCAAGGCTCACATCTCCCTCGTCCGGCCTCCAAATGACCTCCCGTTTGCTCCTATGCGCTCCTTGTTATCCGTACTTTGAAGCCAGAACCTGAAAATGCACAGAGCAGCTCCAATAGCCCACGAATTTTGGCTCCAAAGTGGCAACCGGACAACAAAATGACACTTAGCACAAAAATTCAATAAACGCATATAAATCATGTCATTTCGCGAATAAATACGGGCATATCATAGGTCATTCATAAGCTTAAAATGCACTGATTAAAGTCTCATCAATGGGTCCAGACATCTGATCCCAAGCATTCACCTAAAGCGCCCGTTACTATTCCTACAAGCAATGAGCCTAAAGGTTCTCCAGAACTGGAGTGGTCATCTGTGGATAATAATGAGCAGTTAGCTGGAGGGGGGGGGGGGAAGGCAATGAAGCCAAGATCCCTAAGGGGATGGAGGATTCACCTTCCCAACAAGATAATAGCAATACGCAATCAACTGCTGTTATCTTGAGCCCTGGTTACAATATAGATGCAGATGGAGTGGTGGTTTGTGATGATGAATTGGATACAACTGTTGTTGAAGAATTGGAGAATGGGAAGAGTGTAGCTGACTCAGGAGGAAAAATTCTCATTAGCCTCAGCCACATTTGGTGACTTCTTCAATCCAAGTAAAAAATTGTGCCCCCAAAAGGGGTTGTTACTCGACCAAAAACCAGAAGGAGGTGAAAATGTTCTTTTGGAATGTTAGAGGTTTCAACTCTAAATATAGGTTCTCATAATTAGTCTCTTATGTTAATCAGTACTTAGTTGATGTATTTGCTATATTAGAACCTAGAACTAGACTAAATAACACTAGTAGCTTATGTTCCTCTCGTTTCTCTAATTGGCATTATGAGTTTTGCTTTGATAGTACACTTGGGAATATTTTGTTATTTTCGAAGCCGGATGTGCCTTTAGTTGTCATTGGGAAGAGTAGTCAGTATGTGCATTGTAGAGTGGATCTCCCTAGACCCTTTCATTTCACATTTGTTTATGCTTCTACCTCTAATAGTGGAAAAGACAACTTTATGTAGACTTGGCTACCTATGTCTAGCATAAGGATCCCTGGATAATAGGGGGATTTCAATGCAATCCTTTGTGCAGATGATTCATCTGTGATTCCAACAAACTAGGGGAGTGTTGAGGATTTCACAGATTTTGTTAGAGGATGTGAAATCAGTGAAAATAGTGCCCAAGGCCCTGAATACACTTGGATAAAAAACCGCGAAGAGGATGATCTGATATCTACGAGACTGGACAGGGCTTTTGTTAATTTGTCTTGGCAGCAAAAGTGCCCTGCAAGCAAAGTTACAGTTTTTCCTTGCTGGGTGTCTGATCACTGTTCTGTCTTGATTGATACTAGTGCTACAAGTGCTAATGGGAACAAGCCTTTTAAGTTCTTCTCCTTTTGGACTAAGCATTTGGAGTTTATAAGTTTGGTTGAGGAAGTTTGGAATGAGGGATTTAGCGCTGGAAAGCCTTTTATAAGCTATATGGGAAGCTGAGGAACCTGAAAAGGAGATTACAAGATTTTAACTATATGCATTTCTCGAATATTGTTGATAGAGTTGTGGTTGCTGGTAAGAAACTGGAAGATGCAATGGAGCTTCTTTTCTCTAACCCTTCAAATTTCAATTTGTCTTTAGTAAAGAATGCTAAAGCTAAGTTGGAAGAGTTAAAGGTTGTTGAGGAGAGTTTTCTTTGAAGCAAATCCAGGGCGTTGTGGATTAAAGAAGGAGACATGTGCACAAAGTACTTTTTTTTAATGTGGTGAGTGCTCGGCAGATGAGAAATACTATTAGACAAATAAGAAATTTCTGAAGGGGAATTAACAGATGACATTGATGTAATCTCTAAGATTGTTGTTCAATTTTATATGAATTTGCTGGGGAAAAGCAGCAGCGTCTGTTTGGATTCTGTAAGCCAGATTATTAGGTTTAAGCTTACTAATGAGCAAGGATTAGGTTTAGTGATGCCAGTTTGAGGGGAGGAAGTAAGAAAGGTTGTATTTTCAATGTCTAATGAAAAGTCCCCAGGCCCCGATGGATTCACAGTGCTTTTCTACAAGCTTTGTTGGGATATATAGTAGGGGAGGATTTGACAAATGTTGTGCTGAGCTTCTTTGAATTAGAAAAGCTACCTCATTTTGTCAATTCAGCCTATCTTGCTCTCATCCCTAAAAAGGCTAATGCAGTGGACTTGAAAGACTATAGGCCAATCTCATGTTGCAATGTCGTCTATAAGGTCATTTCAAAGGTAATAGCTAATACATTGAGCAATGTTTTACCTGATGTTTTGGAAATTCTCAATCAGCTTTTGTCAAGGGAAGAAGTTTAGGAGATAATATCTTGTTGGCAACTGAATTGCTCCAAACTTATAACAAGTCAAATGTCTCAGCAAGGTGTGCTATCAAAGTTGACCTTATGAAGGCCTTTGATTCTGTGGAGTGGGATTTTATCCTAAAGGTCTTAGAGGCTATGAATTTCCCCCTTATTTAAAATATTGGGTTAGGGTTTGCCTTGATTCTAGCATGTTATCACTCAGCCTAAATGGGTTTGTATGGTACATGTTTAGGCAAGGGGACCCTTTGTCCCCTTATCTTTTTGTGATCTCACTGGAGATGTTAGCTTGTCTCATGGACATAGCGGTGGTCACAAAGGAGTTCCTATTTCATCCACAATGCAAGCAAACCAGCCTGACTCACTTGAGCTTCGCGGATGACTTGTTAATTTTTACCAAAGCAAGTGTGGAAGGAGTGACCAAAGTAACTACAATCTTGAAGCAGTTTCATTCTATGTTAGGGTTGCAATTTAATCCTAACAAGAATGAAATATTTATGGTGGGGATTGATGGAACAGTTGCAGAGAAGATAGTTGCAACCTCTAGATTTAAAAGAGGGTAGATCCCTTTCAAATATCTACGGGTTCCAATGAGCTCAGGAAAACTGAAAAGAGCTGATTGAGAGAATTACAAGTAGGATTCATGATTGGAAAGCGAAATGCATGTCCTATGCAGGTAGGATCCAATTGATTCAATCAGTAATCTGTGGAATCTTACAATATTGGATGAGTGTGTTTCTCATTCCAAAATTCATTCTAAAAGAAATTGAGGCAATTTGCAATTGATTTCTCTAGGGGAAAGCAGAAAATGAAAGATACAGGGTTGCTTGGAGTTATCTAGCACTTCCTAAATTAGAAGGGGGGCTGGTTTGAAAGATCTTTACTCCTGAAATATGGCTAACACTATTAGGCATATCTGGAACTTATTTGCTCGTAGTGGTTCACTTTGGTTTGCTTGGGCTTAAGTACATAATCAAAGGGAAGTCAATCTGGGAACTGAACACTTTTTCATTTTCATGGACCTGGAAAAGAATCATGAAGATGAGGGATGTTATTAAGGATTTTAATGATGTTGATAATGAGGGAGATATCAGCTGGAATGGGAAGCTTATGAATTCATTCAAGCTCTCAGTTATCTGGGACACTATCAGGCCAAAAGGCCCCCATGTGGTTTGGCATGAAGCTGTCTGGGGAGGAATTTTGATTCTAATCAACAGTTTCCTTATTTGGATTCACGTGATAAACAAAGTAGTGTGGAGGGAGAACATGATTCATTGGGGTCTCACTATTGATATCTCTTGTGTTATATGTGATGTATGTATAGACAGTAGGAAACATGTATTTTGGGATTGTTCTTTCTCTCAAGTTTTGCTACAATCTTTCTCTGAGTTCTATACTAAGAACACCTGGGATGAGATGCTGGATTACCTATGCACTGTGCTGGAAGGGAATTCAGGAAGAAGCTTGGTGCGCAACAGTGAGCACAATCTGGAGGGAAAGATGTTCAAGAATTCATACAGGGATGAGAAGAAGTGATGTAGATGTGCTTGAGCAAGTCAAATTTGACACTTTTATAGTTGTACAGGGAAGGGTGGATAGACGTTAACTACAGGAAATTGTATAGTTTCTTTGTCTTCTCTCTTATTTTGTGCAGGGGTTTCCCACATGTGCTAGGGGAACCGAAAAATCCTATGTAGAGGAGATGGGGATCCGAACTACATGTAGGAAGATGTCCAAGAGAGGGGTTTTCAGTAGATGGTTTCTTCTTCATTGTTAAGGACCTTAATATGGGCTAGGGGAACCGGAAACCTTAGTAGCTAAGGGAGATGGTGTTCCGAATACATATTAAGTTGTCCTAGTGAGTCTTATTTCTATCTCTTTCTTATAAAACTTCATGATATTTTTTATGCAATGAAACCTAATTATTCATAAAAAATTATAATGGGGTAACTGTTCTGTGAT
Organism: Linum lewisii; assembly: GCA_034768395.1. Taxonomy (NCBI): domain Eukaryota; kingdom Viridiplantae; phylum Streptophyta; class Magnoliopsida; order Malpighiales; family Linaceae; genus Linum; species Linum lewisii. The sequence goes on along the minus strand of CM068301.1, from coordinate 44,160,492 downwards.
TGCTAATTGATTGATTGTTGGTGGATGATTAATGGTTTTGGTGTTTTGATTGTGGGGTTGGGGAAATGATTAATAATGATGTTAATGGATCAGAGTTAGAAATGAGCGATAGGATGAATGGGTTTGTGATCTTGTGAAATTGTATATTCTACTAATATTAGTTGTGGTTGTAGGAGGGTGGCCCTGCCAATGTGGGGTCGTCCTATGAATGACGAAAAAGAGGGTAACCCTAGACTTGCAACATGGCTACCTCTCTCCCTTGTTATGTAGGTGGGGTGGCCGACAAGCTAGCCGTTTACCCTTGTTGTGATTATGAATTGTGAGATGTTGTGAAATGCTATGGAAACTGGTGAATTGTTTTGATGGATAAAGATGATGATGTGGATTATTGGTATCTTGTGTTGTGGTTGTGGAATAATGATTGGAAGGTTGTGGTTAATTATTGAATGAAATGTTAGAACTGGTTGGAGCCTGCATTGCCCCTAAATTGTCACCTCTCCTAGAAGAGTGAGGTGCGGTCACACCTCCTAGATGAGTCGCGTGATCTGATATTGTAGTTGTTGATGTGTCGTTGTGAGTTTGGGCCCTGGATCCTTCAAGGGAAAGGATGCATCTTGAACCCTCCTGGAAGAGTGGGTGCGTCTGGCCGGCAAGGGTGGTGTAGGATAAACTCCATGGCGCCTATTTAACCTACCTAGTGAAATCACTACAAGAAATCATCTATTTAACAACGGCAGAATTAAAGTTTAGCAGCGGCCATGCGCCGTTGCTAAATGGTCCAATGCTAAAATAATTTAAAAGCGGCCCGAAGTAGCCGCGGTTAAATTACGAATAAGCCGCTGTTAAATGGACATGTATCTTCGTATATGTCAACCCCAGAGTTTTGATTGTTTTGTTGGCCTCATAAATAGTGTTTGGAATTCGAGCTGTCTCAAATGCTTCAAGCAAAAGTTCCAATATCATCTCCATTGCTTTGTCACTGATTTTATGCATGTATTTGATATGGAAGAGACGTGTCAGAAATGACAACCTTGTGAAGTTCTTACACCCATCATATAATGGTTCTTCTCCATCCTTTAACAAACGAAGGAAGTCTTCATGATCTGGGTTGGTTGCGTCTTGCTGAAAATTGTTAGTTGTTGTGGTTTATGGATCAACATCTGGATTAATTGTAGGATCATTCACAATTACACTTTCTGGTCTAATCACACCAAATGCATCATTCACTAGATCATGCATGGCCTCTACATGATTAGATTGAACGGGAATCTCCATCGGTGTCGGACCACTACTGGTAGTAGCAACAAGATTATTACCAGTATTTGGCGTAAATGATGATTGTCTTACCTCCGCTGCTTCACCATGTATATACCAGAATGTGTAGTTATGAAGAAACGGTTTTCTTAACAAGTGATGGAAAACCGTGTCTCTATCGTAGCTCTTGTTCAATTTGCATTTAGAGCAAGGACAAGATATTACAGTTCCGCCCCTACTATGTGCGAAAGCAAAATCCAAGAATTTTTCCACACCAGCAAGGTATTGAGGGTGGGTACGAGGTAAAGTCATCCAAGACTTATCCATTACTTAACCTAATTGTGATGGTTAAAAAGATGGAGACATAAATTAGTATGTATGTGTGTAGAATAATGAGGTAGATCTAGGATATAGAAAGATTTGTTCATCTTATTGACCTATTTTAGATTTAGCTATGAGAGAGTAAGAGATTTTATCATACTTTTCTAATTAGCCAAAAGATTGTAAACATTGGTATAGATGTATGCATGATTTGAAAAAAAATTGGACATGACCTATTCATATTTATACATATTCTCATACTCTTCAACCTACAAAAATAACACAAAATTTATTCATTTCTACAACCTATTTCTATTTTGATTTCACACTAACTAACCATAATGAATTCAATACGCATTATATCATATATGGCATCCACAACAAAACCAATATGCATTGTATCATATGTTATGTCATATACAAATTTGGTGCGAAAAAAACCAATTAACCATTCAAGTACTACAACATTGAAACTTAAAAGTAGATCAAAGTTACTTACCTCAATTCGATGAATTTCACTACTATGCTTGAACGAGTGAGATGAATTGATGTCCACTAATTCCAAAAGCTATGATAGATCTCTTCAATTGTGATTACCTTAAACCAAACAAAAAAGATAACCAACATTTTTAAACTTCAAATTCTAATTCATGTCATGTAACGAACATTTTTAACATAATTATATAACAAACCAACAATAATTGCAACATAATCGATAAAATTTCGAAAACCCCCAAATTCTAAATTAGGGTTCAACTAGAAATATGAAAACCTATAATTGCTATCAATATTGCAACAAGAAACAAAGGATTTGTACACTAATTAGTATGTCCAACTCAAATATGATCATAAAACACCATTAGTTAAACATAATCTTTCGAATTGAAATAAAATCATATCAATTTCGAAAAACACTAATTTCAAAATCGTTACCTAGATTGACTCGAGGTTAGGGCGTGGCCTGGTTTAGGGGAGGCTTCTGAAGGCGGCGGCGAGGAGAAGATGGCAGGCAGGCGGCAGCGGCGGTGGCGAGCAGACGGCAGGCAGGCGGCAGCGGCGGTGGCGAGCAGACGGCAGGCAGGAGGCGGCGGCGAGAGTTTGCAGCAGCGGCGAGAGTTGTGAAGAGAGAAAAGAAAGAAGGAAGAGAAGAAGACTGAATCGCGATCTATTCTGGGGGTTTTATAATAACAATTTAACAGCGGCGTACAAACCGCTGTTAAATTTAAAAATTTAACAGCGGCGTATTGGCCGCTGCTAAAGTTCCGCCGTTAAATTATTTTAACAGCGGCTATAATGTGGCCGCTGTTAAACGTCCGCCGCTAAATTGCCAATTTCTTGTAGTGAATGAATTTGAATTGTGTGTGTGTTGATTGTGATTGTGAGTTGCCATGTGACGTGATGCTGAACTATATGGATGTTGATCTCTTTTATAATGTTGTTGATATTGCGGATCATGGATGTTGAACTGAGAACTACACTTATGTGATCACCTAGACTGCTTTAGGTTAATAAATTGGTCAAGGTTGAGTCTAGTTCCACTGTCAGTGTTTTGTGCGGAGTTTGAAATCGCTCCTTTTGGTTAGGTTTCGTGCATAGTTAAACCTAATGGGTTCACTCAGTTTCATTAGGAAACTGACTCCTCCCCTCTCCCCCTTTCAGGTACTCATGGTTAGAGTGAGTTGTGTTGAGGTTCAGCTGCTTCGGTCGAGTTCGGAGAAGTTGCTGGTTGGAGCTATGAGGTGAAGATTCGTGACCTACTTGAAGTTGACTGTTTCTTTCATTTACATTTCTAGTTAACTATTGTAGTTTTGGGAATTTTGTTTCAATTGAGGATTGATTTTGTATACATTATTTATCGATTGATTTTCGGATTCCGTTTACTGGAGGCCTCCTTTTCAGTTTATTAAATTTTTGTGTTGGTTTTCTACTATCGTTTATTGTACTATGTTTCTAGTGATGCTCATTATCGGTTCAACCACAGGCTAACTCGGGTTGATTCGGGATGGGTGTTACATCAACCTCATCTGACCTAATCAGATGATCGGGCTTACCAACATACTTTCAAAGTACGCTTTTTGACATTATGTATTCAATCCAACTCCCGGCAATGCTAACTCATAATCCACCGGTCCAATCTTCCTCAGAATCTCGTAAGAACCAATAAACCTAGGCGCCAGTTTTCCTTTCCTACTAAATCGCATAACCCCGTTCCAAGGTGAAACCTTGAGGAAACCCTTCTCACCCACACTAAACTGGACTTTCCTAGACTTCCCGTCTGCAAATCGTAACACCCTCACTTTTGAAGCAAAGAGAATTACCAAAATACCCTTTACCGCAGCGGAAAACATAAAACCAGACGAGGGTGCTACGCTTAATTAAAATAATTTAACAAAATTTGCCTTTGCCAAGGAACTTGAATTTTTTTTAAATATAACTTATAAAACTTTTAGCAAAGTAAATAATCATAAAATGATAACTTGATAACTGAGCCCTAAACACTTGGGCAAAACTGAAGTGAAAACAAGTCTTGTGAATAAACTTTAAAACGATTGTCTCAAGTCCAAGTCTTACATTACTGTAGACACCACTACACACACCGAATCAGCTACTGAGGGCTCAAGCTCAAAAACAACTTCTAAGAATCTGGTGGGTGGCTCAGGGTCAGTCTTTCGAGCTCAAATCAATAAAGAAACATAAAAGGGATCCCAAGAACTTAGGATCAAGAATCAATAAAACAATAATGCAAAGAGTTCATCATAGAGCTAATCATAACATAATTCACAACTCTATTCATAACACCATCCATGACTTAACTCAAGATTGTTACTCACGACATTCACATTCTTAACTGTATTAATCATATCGTAAGACTCGTATACTTGTGTTCATTAAGCATGACTAAGTAGTAATCATAATTATTAAATCTTAGCTATCAAGTGAAGAGTATTAATAGAAAACTTGATAATATCATATGTTGTTCCTCAACAAAAATGCAATCAATCATATGCCACAACAAGTACGTAACATGCCTATAAAGCATCACTAATCACAACACAAACATGAATGCACCTTCTTATTATTTTACTGAACTATTCGTACATGAAACAGTTAACTGAATATGTCATTCAAACTCATTCACTGAACATAACTTGCATCTGACCATCATAAACATAATACTTCATGCATAACTTGACTTATCTCTAACAAGCTTTTACTTAGCCCCCCCCCCCCCCCCTAACTCATCTAATTAGCCCTACGCCCAAACTGAAATAACTGAAAGTGTCTGGGAGCACGTATGCATCAGACAAATGGTGGATGGGGACTTGAACCTGCATCTCTTAACTGATTGGATGGGGACTTGAACTCGCATCTCTTAGCTGAGTGGATGGGGACTTGAACCCGCGTCTCTTAACTATACTAGGGTTAGGGTCTAGCTAGAGAGATACATTTTATTAACCACCTAATAATTAGCTAGGTGATGTGTGTGACTTTCCAATCTTACAACCTTAACATAATCATAACATGCACATATAGATCAATCATAATTAACATGACTAGAACCATAACCAACCATAACTTTAATCACATGAAAATAACATACATGTGTCAACAAATCATCATCAACATAACTTTAGAGACATGTTATCAATTCTCCTAATAATTGTCTATGTGAAGAATTATTGGCTAGGACTGACATGTCATGGACATAACATTATTACACAACCAATACACCTATACTTATCTATGTGAGGCGTGACACTCAATCATGCATACAACCTAATAATAACGACATGAATAATTCAATCATACTTGATAATAAAAACATGTTTAATTCATTCATAGAAACATGGCATAATTCTTAACATAAAATAAAACAACATCGACACGATATTACCCCCTTAAACCAACCCACCTTTACATAAGCGGGAAAACTCAATCGTTGAGATTCTAGTCTAGGGAGCTGAGCGTCTTTAAAAACCTAAAGAAGAGAAATTTGATTAGACAGAGACCAAAAAATGTTGGGGGTATATTAGGGTGACGACTTGGCGACTTGGGGAGGCCACTTCACAACTACTCATGAAGTGTGAGAAAAGGCTTTCCTCGCCGGTGATTAAAATCAATTAAATCTATTAACTTGGAGAAGTAATTCATTGATTTAGAATTCTTCCATTAATTCATTAATTAAACTTCTGAAATATATTATTGATAAACTTAATATTCTCAGTTCGATACAACATGGAAAAGAGATTTACTACCGAGTTTATTACTAATTTCTAGGTTTCACCATTATTAATATTATCTAACTTTATTCTATAAACTTATCACTTGATTTAATTCACTTATTAATATACTTTGGATCTCATCTATTAGAGTTAATACTCAGCATTTTCCATATGTAAAATAAGTCTAGGCTATTACTCATAAGCCCTATTTTCATAGTACTTCAATTATAAAATATTTAATCTATTTATTCTTATGAATACTAATCAACCATAGTTAAATTATATATATTCATGTCCTAGGTTTGTTGATCCCCAAAGACATATTGTTACTCATACCCTAATTCCGTACTAATTTGAGAAAAAAATAACTCGAATTAATCTTGGAAAAATTTATTGAAAGTAATTCTTAATTCATAATTAAGATAAAATCCTATTAATTGATTATAAATTTGATATTATATTATCAATCACATTTTAATCATGCTAATATTTGATTAAAGCATTCTAAGATCGATGGTTAACGAGTTAACTGAATTCGCAACTATTAGACTAAACTAAACTAATTGAGAAAGTTAGTTGAGTTCCTTTTGTCAAAATTCTAAAGTTTCAAATTAACAAAGCAACACAGGGTGACTTCCTTCGCTAACCATTAAGTTTTAGTGATCATAACTGATATTACAAAAAGTAGGAGGACTAAGAGTTATATTCCGCCATTATAACAAGGATACATAACATGAACCATTCATGAATGGCTTAATTGCCATTAATTCCCTGAAATGCAACCAACGCCGATTCATGGGTCTGGAATAGAGTTGACGAAGGGGAGGAAGATGAGTGCGTGTGGTCGATTTACTCCACAATCTAGCCTGCAAAGAACGACGTCGTTCTGGACTTCAGGAGAGCGTTTAATGAAACGTTGTGTTTGACTTCAACTGAAGGGGGCATAAAGAAAAGGCCGGGTTGTCGGTGTACGATTTCGATTTGGTTATCACGGGCTTGCAAACATGACCCAAACCATTGATACATGGCCTGATATTTGATTTATTCTATGTCTTATATTTACTAATTAGTTTGTGTTAGCTGACCGAATTCTCCCATTTAATACTCAACATTAAGTGTTAACAAACTTCGGACTAATAATATATCTTGGCCAAACAATATTTCCTGACTAAAATAATTCCTTAATAGTTAGAAGATTTCACTAAGGGTGTTTTAGGAATTTTATAAATTATTTCTATAGCTAGGTTCGGTGTGTAACATAAACTGCTTCTGCCGGTTCTGAACTACTCCAAGTTAAGCTCGAATCAATTGAACCATGTTCACAGTTTCCTCTACAATCTGCGGTCTTGTAACCAACTTATCTCCTTCCAAATCCCAACAGATAGGTGTCGTGCATTTCCTTCCATACAGAGCCTTAAAAGCCGCCACCCCTATGCTCATGTGAAATAAGTCGTTGTAGGAAAACCCCACCAAAGATAACAGCTTGAGCCACGGCTCCTCAAACTCCAACACACAAGACCAAAACAACTCCTCCAAAGTGACAATCGTCCGTTATAACTATCCATCCATCTGAGCATGATAAGCTATAGAGAAATTCAGCTTACTCCCGTAGGAGTATGCAATAGAGCTCCTCCAGGAACTCTATGTGAAGTGAAACTTGGATCCCTATTAGACACTATGGTCTTAGGAACACCATGCAGCCTCACCACATGTTCCACACACAACCTAGCCAATTCATCCATGTCCAGCTTGAACTTGATAGGGATGAAATGAGCTACCTTGGTAAGACAATCAACGATCACCCAAATGGTGTCCTTACCTCGCACCGCATGAAACCACTGACAAATTCCATTGTCTGATCATCAAATTCCACACCAGCACTGGTAGCGACTGAAGTAACCCTCATGGCGCTCTATGCTCTACTTTAGTCTCCTGTCATATCAGGCAACTCACCACATGGTTAGCTAACTCCCTTTTCATCCCTGGCCACTAGCAATGAGGTTTCAAGGTCCGATACATCTTGACTGCTCTAGGATGCATAGCATAGACAGATGAATGAGCTTCATCCAGAATCTCCCTTCTCAACTCCTTAGCATCAGATTGATAAAAAAAACTCCTTAGCATCAGGAACATAGAGCTTTCCCTGCAAACTGACTAACCCACTCTCCACCATGAATAAAACTGTTTTCCTTCCTCAACCTGCTTCTTGATCTCCACCAACTTGGGATCCTCCAAATGAACCTAGCGGATCTGCTCCGTCAACACCGGCATCAACACTGGCCTAGCCAGCAATCCCTTACCCTCTACAACTGAAAGTTCAACCCCCAGCTTCTTCAGCTAGCCCAACTCGGACGAATTAGCAGCCCTTCCATCTTAAAGCATCTTCCACCACGTTAGCTTACCAGGATGATACCCAATGGTATAGTCGTAATCCTTGAGTAACTCCACCCTACGCCTTTGGCGACTATTTAGTTCCTTTGATCCATAAGGTACTTTAAGCTCCTATGATTGGTCTTGATCACAAAAGTTTCCTCATATTGATAATGCCTCCAGAGCCTAAGTGCAAAGACCACCGCAGCTAACTCTAGGTCATGCATCGGGTAATTCACCTCATGCTTCTTTAGCTGCCTTGAGGAATATGCAATGACCTTGTCGACAAGGCGAGCACCGGCGTCATAGTGAGCCGTTCCTTTAGCTCATCAAAGCTCACCTGACAAGCCTTGCTCCAAACGAACTTGCTATCCTTCCTAAGCAACTTGTGGAGAGGTCCTGCTAACTTGTAAAAACCATCCACAAACCTCCTATAGTAACCAACCAACCCGAAGAAGCTTCTAACCTATGCCACATTCTGAGGAGACGCCCACTTCACAACATCCTTGATCTTTATAGGATCAACTTCTACCCCCTACCCAAAATCATATGCCAAAGGAAGAGAACCTCCTTCAACCAGAACTCGCACTTAGAAAACTTGGAGTAAAACTACTCCTCTATCAGTTTGGCTAGCACCAACCTCATATACTCTTCGTGCTCAACTTCGGACTTAGAGTACACTAGGATATCATCTATGAACACGATGACGAACTGGTCGAGGTAGTCACTAAACACCTTGTTCATCATAGCCATAAACACAGTAGGAGCATTAGTCAAACCAAAATGCATAACCAGGAATTAATATTGCCCATACCTTGTCCTAAAAGATGTCTTATGGATCGCTCCTTCAGCTACCTTCAATTTATGATACCCAGACCTCAAGTCGATCTTAGAAAAGACCAAAGCTCCTTGCAAGTGATCAAACAAGTCATCAATCCTTGGAAGAGGATACCTTTTCTTGACAGTAACCTAATTAAGACGCATGTAGTCAATGCACATCCTTGTGCTCCCATCCTTCTTCGTTACAAACAGAACCGACACTCCTCATGGCGACTCACTAGGCCGAATGAACCCCCAATCTAGCAACTCCTGTAACTTCTCCTTAATCTCTTTCAACTCAACCGGTGCCATGTGGTAAGGCGCTATTGAGATTGGCTCGGTACCAGACACTAACTCAATATCAAAATCTAATTCTCTCTCAGGCGACACACTTGGCAGATCTTCAAGGAAAACGCCTTGAAACTCCCGCACTACCCTTACATCTTCCACCTTCAATTTTGGATCCAAAATTACATGAGCTAGAAATTCTTGAATCCTTTCTATAGCGACTTGTGAGCTTTTAAAGCTGACAAAAACGGCATCCTGCACTTCCCAACTGTCTTCAAACCCTTAAGAACCACTTCTTCTTTTGCACCAGGAAACAACTTGACTTCCTTGTTCCATAAATCCACCAAAGCTTCATGAGGTCAAACCCGTCAAAGGGTAGCAACATCAAGTCTGCTTCAAATAGCTTTCCCGCTATCTGCAAACCTAGACCCCGCAAAACAGAATCTACTACCAGAGTTCTCCCAACCGGAGTACTCATCCCAAACACATTACCCAACCTACTAGGTCTAACCTTGAGCAAAGCAACTACACTAGTAGATACAAAAGAGTGGGTAGAACTCGTATCAAACAAGCGTAAAGTGTATGCTCAAAGAGTGAAATCGTACCAGTCATCGTGTGGGGAGATGCCCCTGCATCGGCTCTGGTCATAGCAAATACTTGCGCCTGCACCTTCGTGTTACCTCCCTGCTCCGATCGGACTTCCAACGATTGAGTGTTGGTGCTGGTAGCTAGTCCCCTACCTTAACTAAAACCACCTCTGAACCCGCTCATAGCCGGAGTGATGAATCAAAATATGTCATGTTTTATCCCCATATTTGATACATAATCTTGTGGTATTTGAGTGTTAATGTAGTCCTTTGAATGGTTTTGGTCAATTTAATGATTATTCATCTTACTTTGCCCATTGGGATCCTAGCGCTCCATTTTAACGTTTTCTAATGCGTTTTTGATGAGTTGCCAGGTCATACTGTTATTTATATCACGTTGATACAAAGCCACAGGTTCAAACAGTGGTCAAATCAGAGTTCAGACGCTCCATATATCAAGTCCTGATGTTTAATTGTACCCTAGGTCGTAATTTGAAATCATAATTACAACGCTGAGCTTGGTGAGGAAAAGGAGTTACCGTAGCATTAGCAAAGTATGGGTATGTATATGACGTGTAGACGGCGTGCACGCCAGTTACACGCCGCTTACACGTCAGCACTCTGGCCAACATTCTATAAATTCATATTTGGAAACTTCAAAAAGTAGACTTCGTTCCCAACTCATTTTCGACAAACACTCCTGATATGAACCGATCCGCAATCGTGGGCATCGACCCTATACCAATAAGCTAAATAGAAGAGACGACGAGTCTAACCTTTAGAAACTGGGGGTGGATAGACTTGGACCCGCTAGCTATAAAGAGCTAGGAACCCGAAGTATCAAGTTGAAGGTGCCACACCATGGGATAGATGCCCTAGATGATAAACCAACCTTAAGCAATGCAACAACTCGCAAAAGCTTGAAGGAAAAAGAACATAAGTTATGAAATTTCTTTATTTAATTCAAGGGGGCTCTGAGTTACAATGAGGGTGGAGAACAGACTCTCTAATTCCTCCTAGAACTCTAACTCCTAAAAGAGTAAATTACTAATAAGGAAAAATTAAAAGAGTCCTAATTAAAATACTAAAGAGGAATTTAAACTAATCCTAAAATAGTCTAAGAAGGAATCAATTCTGAACAAAACTCTAAAAATACTAAAATAAGGAAAATCCGACAACATAGGCAAAAATTGTGGAAAAACCCGAATCCAGAAAATCCAGGTTTCCTAGTCTAAGCCGGATTAGGAATCCGCGGTTCGCGGTCCGTGGAATCCACCCGTGTCGCGGATTCTGTGTGTGGCGCAGACTTCTTTTCCACGGTTGAATCCTCTCGGGTCACAAAGTCTTGGCAAGGCTGGGATTCCGGATCGCTTGTCCAGTTGATGTTGTTGACTTTGAAATTATGAGTTATGGATGGTTGATTGTGGATTTGTGGTATGAGATCTTGTGTTTTTGTTTCAGGCATTATTGTGAAGAACTAAGTAGATGAAATTGTAGGGTTATGTTGTCGATTTTTAGGTCCAAATCTTGGTTTCAACTTGGTTCAGGTATCAGTTTCGGTTCAGTTTATGTTTATTTTTTGGTAAGAAACCATTTAATTCGGGTTTTGGTCGTGGTTCGACTCCAATCCAAAAATGACCGGTTTGGCTCGACCTAAAAACTGACCAAAGTTGGTTCAGTCAGCGGTCCCTGGTTTCGCACAATTTTGGTTCCGGTCAACCGACAATTTCGGTTCCATTTTGTTTGAATTGGGCCGACTACCAGCCCTACCTGGCACGGCTGGGATTCCGGATCACTTGTCCGCGGTTGTGCCTGCGACATCTCGCGTTTGGGCTTGGGTATGAGTCTCGGTCTCGTCCGGGGCCGTAGTCTGGGTGTTCGGTGCTCTGGCTCGGTCCGATATCAACCTATCTCGATCCAGTTCCGCGTACTTCGTGCCTTTGGTGCGTCCTTCCCCGAATTTGACTTGGCTTGGTGGAGTGGCGTCCTGAGGGCCTAGGGAATCCTTAGAGCCAAAGGGTTCCTAAAAGGCACGGCTGGAAAAATACGTCGGCCGTATGCGCTTCTCATACGTGCTTCAGCTTCGGCCTTGCGCCTGGGCGGGTCTCGGTTGCGGGCCTTTGGCTGGCTCGGCCCTTTGCTCGGTCAATTGGGCCTGGTTGGGGGTCAGCAACATCCTAGGGATGTCTAGAGGCTCCGTCTCTTCCATTACCTTAAGCTCTCGGGTGTACGCCAGCAGCAATGTTTGGCTCGACTCGGGCATCGTCCCTAGGCTGATGCGGTCTCGGCCCGGCATTAGTGCTGGGGCCGGATCGGCATCAGCATCAGGACTTGATGCCGGGGCTCCGTTCTTGGTTTCTTTCCCTTTCAGCAAGGGTAAACCTCTCCGGATTTCTTCATAAATTCGGCCACCCCAAGCCAACATGGGAAAGTTGGGCGGTGGTGCCATGGGGCGTGGTGATGCCGGTGGTGGGACCCCGATCACTTCAACTGCCAACCTCCAACACCTGGAAAACCCTCCCAGAGTCCAGAAATCATCTCCCTATAATCATGCTTCATTTCCCACATCAGAAAAACAATAGATGGAGATCCAGATTCATCCAGACAAGAAGAAATCGGTGGAGCTTTTCATCTCTTTCTTTTTAGGTCGTATTTCTCAGTCTCCACTATGTACTGTTGTAACTAAACCCCCTAGGGTTCAGTGAGTGAAACCTTAGGGGTATTGATTATTGATTACACTCTCATACTTTGGATTTATTTTGGTAATTCAAGTTCAGATATGATTCAGACCTATGTGTTCTTCATCTCCTGTTTCTCGTATCTTTGACATAGTTGCATGATTAGGGTTGTTTGTTGACTTGGTGATGCCTTGATTCATGAGTATTTCCTTTAATTGCTATCATAGAGATGATCATAGTTGCATCATAACTCGAAAAAGAGCATGTTAGCTATGACTTTTTATGTTTAAAGACCCAAAATCATTTCATCGAACACCTTGTGCGCATTCTACTTGATCATTGTAAATGGTGACAAATGCCCTTTTGATTAATTGTTAATGCTTAATCCTAAATGTCTTGACCCATGAGCTTAGGATTCGTGTCGATGTTAAGTTGAAATATCTTATTTGGCTTGTTAGAATTGTTCTATCAAAAGTTGTGTGATCATGATTCATGAACCCGAAAGGGGAAACTTGTTTGACCCTTATCTGTCTTCCATTTCATCCATCCTGTGTTTTGTTTTTGTGTGTGCTTTGAACAACTTGTTGTCAATCCATACTTCCATGCTCTTTGAGCCCGTGCTTGAATTAGTTCGTTATAGCTTAAGCATGCCTTGTCTTGTGATTGTGATTGTGAGTGTGTTTGTTTGTGTCCTATCTCAGAACTGAGTAAGCTAGACCAAGAGATCCACGAGAATACAACCCTGGCCAAAATCCAGGTATCTTTGTTGAAGGAGGTTTTCCTCTCGATCAAATTTTGGCGTCATTGTTGAGGAATTCTTTGTTTGGTCTGAAACGTTTTGAGTTTCTGTGTTCCACACTTTATTTTTTTTATTGTTCTTGTTTGATTGCTTTCATGTATCTTTGATGAGGATTGCATACTTGTAAATCTGATGAACTGCAAAACAGGGTATCAAATACTACCAAGCTAAAAGCAAGATAGATCGTATTCCACAGGTCTCTTCTAATCGTTTACTCAAAGGAACTGACAAATTATTCGGGTTTAAACAGATTGTGCCTGGTGTGAGTTCCACGACTTCTAAAATATAATTTAAGGAAAAAGGAAAAGGAAATTAAAAGACAGAAAGATTAAAGGGTTGACTAACGAGAAGATAGACAAGCTTAGACTCAAATCCCCCTAAGTTCACTAGAGCATTGGCAATCACAAGACCAACGGTTTTCAATCCTAATTCATTCAATTCTCAGACTCCACCATAACTCGTTACCCTTAGGTCTAAGTTCCGCGAAGTTTCGCTCTATCTGATTTAACTACCACGATTAATTAACCGTCCGTGCTTTCACTTCTGCAACGCAAAACTAACTGGTGTAATTAATTAAGAACAATGAGTTATTCTAGCAGCAGATCAACCCTAAATGGTTCCTACGAAAGGCACACTCCATTGAATAGGTTAATTGATTGATTTGAAGTTCCAAAGTAAGGCGGACGTCTGGCGACTAACGTCTAGCGACCAACCTTAGCTTAACACGAATCTAATCTAGGCGTCAAGTAGACAAGAAATGCAGGACACGAAGATCAAACAATCATGTAAGAGAAACTGTCAGAATTTGAATCTAATTACTGCCGATCCGTGACCGATTCAAAGCCTCGGGTCACTTAGGGTTCATCTAATCTAAGCTCTACAAGTTTAGCTACTCATGTTGATAACAAAAGAATAAAAAACAACCAAGGAGATCATCAAAGAAAGGACAAACAGATAGGAACTGAAAAACCTAATTCTGACGACTCCGGTGAAGCTTCGATCTCTAGCGATCTTCACTCCTAGTTCCGAACGCTTCGAGAACTCCGAGAATGCTCTCTAAACTCTATCTATCGACTCTAAAGTCGTGTTGACTGTAAAAGTCTAATTGAATGATTATTATTTCGTCTGGCGACTCCCCCCTCGAATGATGTCTGCACTACTAATTATATAGGGTAGGTTTCCAAACCGCTGTTTGAAAAGAAGGAAGTTATCGGTGAGAAATTTGAAATCTCTCACCGAGAAATGCTGTGTAAATCCGCTCTATTGCTTCGACGAGAATCCTCCTTGTAATTCTTCATAAGTTCTCGGCGAGAACTTTGAAAGTTCTCACCAAGAATATCTTCACAATCTGCTACTGACTTCTCGACGAATATTCTACCTTGATTCCTCAACATCTTCTCGTTGAGAATATTAATGTTCTCGGTGAGAACTTTGTCACTACAAAAAAAATGATATTTGGCGTCGGTCATACACGCGTTTTAGCGTCGGTCGGCAAGACCGACGCCAGTTTCGGTGACGCTATATTTTAGCGTCGGTCGTTTGGTCAACCGACGCTAAAATAAAGCACGACCGACGCTAAAATATGGGTTGACCGAATGGGTGGCTGACCAACCCAATTTTTTCATTTTTTATTTTCCATTTTTATATTCGTTTTTTATATTCGATTTTTATTTTCGTTTTTATTTTCGTTTTATATTTTCATTTTTCATTTTCGTTTTTCATTTTCAGGTAGATCTAGTTTTTTAAATCCTCTACTCCGATTTGGATTTTTGTCCTCAGCTACTAGATCTAGACATAGATCTATAGATGATGTGAACCGCTGCAACCGTGGGCAGACGACCCTAACCACCGCAAGTTGAGACCGTGCAATGATGTAGAAACGTTCGGGAACCGGGGCGGAAAAGTACTTTGACCCGTCGGCTATATAACAGCCGGGAACCAGAAGTGTCCAGTCGAAGACGCCACGCCAAGAGATGGATGCTCTTGATGATAAGTCAACCTTAAGCAATGCTCCTCACATTAACTCGAAGGGAAAAGAACATAAGTTCTGAAATATATTTAATCAAAGGGGGTTCTGAGTACAAGAGGTGGCCGACGACCACCTTATATAGGTGAGGGAACAAGCTCTCCTCCCTAAACCCTACTTCCTAAATAATAATAAAATAAAGAAATAAAAAGAGTCCTAATTAGAAAACCTAAAGAGGACTTTAAATAATCCTAACCTAGACTAAAAGAAGGGAAAATTCGGACTCCAACCCTACAAGGGAAGAGAATCCTACCTAAACAAGAACTCCTAAAAAAGAGGATGAAAACCCCTAAAAACAGCTAAACGGGTTCTGGTAAAAATAGCCAAATAAATACCAAATTAAATAGGAAAATTAAGCCCTTTGGCAGATCACTAGTAGACGTCATGGGCTTCAACTTTCATGCTGGGCTTCAGCCCAATTCTATCTCCAAGTAGCCCAAATCCGTCAATCTTCATCACACTAGGAATCTGTCCAAAACTGGGAAATCCTAGCTTTATTAGGATTCCTTGCTGGGATGTATTTGGCATCTTCTCTCCATTTCCCGTATCTTGAGTGGTTATCAATACCTCCATGGATCAGGCTCAGGTGGTGGCCTGATCGTAGCTCCTAGTGTTGGCTCCCTCGGATCAGCATCCGAGCTCCACTCCTTGATGCTTAGGCCAAGCATCACTAGGACTTGTTCTAGCCCTATCTCCCTTGATACTCCTCCGAATTGAGCTCTGTTTGTTGGAGGGTAATCCTGGGTCCATAAGAATTCTAGTGCCTTTGGAAAATCCAAAAGGCACGGGTCAATTGTTCGCTGGGCCAAAAGTGCTCCTCTGACGGGCGCTGGCATGGGCCTTGTGCTTGTGGCAAGCTTAGCTCGGGGCCTTCTTCAATTCTGTCCAGGCCTTTTGAGTTCCGCTTCAAGCCTTCTTTCCAGGGTACCTTTGGGATGTCTTTAGGCTGGTCTTTGCTCGGAGGCCCGTGGGGGTCGGTATGGGCCCTAGGCTGGGTGCTAGGCTTGGCCCGAGGTCCGGGTCGGGGCTCGGTGTTAGCATCAGCTCTTGTCGGGACATCAGTCTGATCTTGGCCTCAGTAGGAGCTGGCCTTGGGGCCTGGCTGAGGATCAGCATCCTCCCAGGTGCATCTTCTGGCTCCGGGGCTTGGGCTCTTCTAGGCTCCGGTGGTGGTGCTGGCATAGGCCCGGAGCCGGTATCAATTGTGTCGTTGTTGGCCAGGATCACATCATCCCCCTCTTCTTGAAGAGGATTCGTCCTCGAATCCTTGCCTGATACTCCGTTAGAAATAATAAAAATAATCACAGGAGAGTATAGGACTTGACCTGGTTGTTTATGGACGCTCCTTAAGGGTTTGGACTGCACTGGGGCTGGTACGGGTGCCCGGAGCTCGGGTCTGAGGCCTTCAGGCCATACCGGAACTGGTATGGGTGCTTCGTGGTAGGCTAGTGCCGAGTCGGGGTCGGATGGCGTCGGGCCTGGGGTGGATAGGGCGGCGCCGGGGTCGGGCGGCGTCGGGTCGGGGGTGGACAGTGCGGCGCCGGGGTCAGATGGCGTCGGGCCGAGATCAGGCGGCGTCGGGCCGGGGTCTGGCGGCATCGAGCCGGGGGCAGGCGGCGTCGGGCCGGGGTCAGGCGGCGTCGGGCCGGGGTCCGGCGGCGTCGGGCCGGGGTCAGGCGGCGTCAGGCCGGGGTCAGGCGGCGTCGGGCCGGGGTCAGGCGGCGTCGGGCCGGGGTCAGGCGGCGTCGGGCCGGGGTCAGGCGGCATCGGGCCGAGGTCAGGCGGCGTCGGGCCGGAGGTGGACAGTGCGGCGCCGGGGTCAGGCAGCGCCGGGGGCTGCTCGGGCTCCGAGGACTGGTTGGGCGCCGGGGCTGGGGCCGGTTGCTGAACCGGGGCTGGGACCGAGACTAGTGCCGGGGCTGGGGCCGGGGCTGATGTCGGGGCTGGGGCCAGGGCTGGTGCCGGGGCTAGGGCCAGGGCTGGTGCCGGGGCTGGGGCCAAGGCTGGTGCCGGGGCTGGGCGTGGGGCCGCTGGTGCTGGGCGCTCGGGCGCTGGGTGCCGGTCGGGCGCTGGGCTCCGGTCGGGTGCTGGACTCCGATCGGGCGCTGGGCGCCGGTCGGGTGCTGGGCTCCGCTCGGGCGCTGGTGCTGGCGCTCGGCTGGTGCTGGGCAGGCGTCTGGGCTGGTGCTGGGCAGGCGCTCGGCTCGGTGCTGGGCACGGTGCTGGCTCTCCTGTCTTCGACTAACCTCTTGATCGAATATTCTAGGTTGTCTAGTTGTAAGCGTGCTATCAGGCACTGAAGCTTCAACAGACATCGATCTACTCCTGCCATGGTTAGTGGAACAAACGAACACCAATACTTTTTCTAATATAATTTTCTAATGCTCTTTTTCTAGGACTCGATGCAAAGTACAACTTGGTGGTTAAAAGTAGGGTCGTGGCTCGGTTTAACACAAGCAACAGAAGCTAAGTCTATCCCCTCTTCTTAAACACACTATTACAACGACAAATAAAGAACTTGGCAAGGGTGGCCTTGCTTGATTTTTCTTTTTCTTGAATTCTTTTAGGGTTTTCTTTTGATAGCTTGATCGGCCACCAATATTTTCTTGCCTTACAATGAAAGACTCGACACAAAAACTAGAAATAGATGAAGATTTTCTAAACAATTTTCTAAACAACAAGAAAAGTAAAGGGATATGAATCCAGGGTTTCAAACCTGAAGACTGGGATAGATGTGGTCCTTGTGTTTGAACCGTGCTCTGATACCAACTGATGTGAACCGCTGCAACCGTGGGCAGATGACCCTAACCACCGCAAGTTGAGACCGTGCAACGAGGTAGAAACGTTCGGGAACCGGGGCGGAAAAGTACTTTGACCCGTCGGCTATATAACAGCCGGGAACCAGAAGTGTCCAGTCAAAGACGCCACGCCAAGAGATGGATGCTCTTGATGATAAGTCAACCTTAAGCAATGCTCCTCACATTAACTCGAAGGGAAAAGAACATAAGTTCTGAAATATATTTAATCAAAGGGGGTTCTAAGTACAAGAGGTGGCCGGCGGCCTCCTTATATAGGTGAGGGAACAAGCTCTCCTCCCTAAACCCTACTTCCTAAATAATAATAAAATAAAGAAATAAAAGGAGTCCTAATTAGAAAACCTAAAGAGGACTTTAAATAATCCTAACCTAGACTAAAAGAAGGGAAAATTCGGACTCCAACCCTACAAGGGAAGAGAATCCTACCTAAACAAGAACTCCTAAAAAGGAGGATGAAAAACCCTAAAAACAGCTAAACGGGTTCTGGTAAAAATAGCCAAATAAATACCAAATTAAATAGCAAAATTAAGCCCTTTGGCAGATCACTAGTAGACGTCATGGGCTTCAACTTTCATGTTGGGCTTCAGCCCAAATTCTATCTCCAAGTAGCCCAAATCCGTCAATCTTCATCAGACTAGGAATCTGTCCAAAACCGGGAAATCCTAGCTTGATTAGGATTCCTTGCTGGGATGTATTTGGCATCTTCTCTCCATTTCCCGTATCTTGAGTGGTTATCAATACCTCCATGGATCAGGATCAGGTGGTGGCCTGATCGTAGCTCCTAGTGTTGGCTCCCTCGGATCAGCATCCGAGCTCCACTCCTTGATGCTTAGGCCAAGCATCACTAGGACTTGTTCTAGCCCTATCTCCCTTGATACTTCTCCGAATTGAGCTCTGTTTGTTGGAGGGTAATCCTGGGTCCATAATAATTCCAGTGCCTTTGGAAAATCCCAAAAGGCACGGGTCAATTGTTCGCTGGGCCAAAAGTACTCCTCTGACGGGCGCTAGCATGGGCCTTGTGCTTGTGGCAAGCTTAGCTCGGGGCCTTCTTCAATTCTGTCTAGGCCTTTTGAGTTCCGCTTCAAGCCTTCTTTCCAGGGTACCTTTGGGATGTCTTTAGGCAGGTCTTTGCCCCGGGGGCCCGTGGTGGTCGGTATGGGCCCTAGGCTGGGTGCTAGGCTTGGCCCGGGGTCCGGGTCGGGGCTCGGTGTCAGCATCAGCTCTTGCCGGGACATCAGTTTGATCTTGGCCTCAGTAGGAGCTGGCCTTGGGGCCTGGCTGAGGATCAAATCCTCCCAGGTGCATCTTCTGGCTCCGGGGCTTGGGCTCTTCTAGGCTCCGGTGGTGGTGCTGGCATAGGCCTGGAGCCGGTGCATTCTTGGCCCGGCATCAAGGTTGGGGCTGGCTCGGCATCAACTGTTTCGTTGTTGGCCAGGATCACATCAATAGATCTGGGTTAAATTGTAGATCTGAGGAGGAGGAGGAGGAGCCTTGGAAGAGGTTCTAAGGAGGAGGAGGAGACGTCGGACGGCAGACGGTGGATGGCGGCGGCGGCTGGGTGGAGGTCAGCTGGAAGGCTGTCGGCGGCGGCTGGGTGGAGGCTCGGTGGTCCGACGCCGGCGGTCCAAGCTCCGCGGCGGTAGGTGAAAGTGGTGGGGGGGGGGGGTGGGGGTGTCGTGTTGGGTGAGAGAGGAGTTGGGTGGGAGAGGAGAGGAGTTGGGTGGGAGAGGAGTTGAGAGGAGAGGAGTTGGGAGGAGTTGGGTGAGAGAGGAGTTGGGAGGTTTTTGGGTGGGAGAGGAGTTGAGAGGAGAGGATTGAGAGAGGTGAGAATGTGAGATTAGGGTTAGGATGTGGGTTTAAATACTTACGTGTTTTAGCGTCGGTCAATGACCGACGCTAAAACGCGTGTCAACCGACGCTATATAGACGCATTTTAGCGTCGGTCACAACCGACGCTAAAGTGTTTCTATTGACCAACGCTGATCTAACCGTCTGGTTAACCAAAAAATCAAACCAAGGAAGGCATATAGCGTCGGTTTCCACGCTAATTTTAGCGTCGGTCGACCATCAACCGACGCTAAAATGCGAAGTCAACTACTTAGCGTCGATCGTTGACCAACCGACGCTAAATTGCTACGTTTCAACTGACGCCAAACAGCTGTTTTTTTGTAGTGTGTGCTGGGCAGGTGCATCATCGGTTCTTCACTTTGTTTGATTCCTGGTTCTATTCTGGTTCACTTCTCGAGGATATATTGCATCTTGAACATGTCCGAGGCCACCTCTTTGACGATGAATACCTGTGTACTCATAGAGACACTAGAAAACACATCAAATAGACCCAAAAAGGGCCAAAGTAACCTAATTGGTAGGAAATAGTGTAATTGAGTGAAAACACCCTAAACTACTCTTAAAACCGTGTTACAAGCAATGAAATGTCGCTTAAATGAGGCTGATAATCACGTCAAATCTAGTGTCATCAAAATCCTTGTTCTTCATTGTTGTTTATGCAACATCTTCTAGACTTTGAGAATCCTTCTTTGGTGGATGCAAGGAGATCGTTGACGGATTTCACTAAGCCTGTTGTGGGAGAAGCCGAAAGAAGCATTGTTCTACACCAGATAACGGCAGCAGACTTCGAGTTAAAGTCACATCTCATAAACACGGTTGCCAATAGGCCATATCACGGGAGTCCTAAAGAGTGCCTACCGCGCACATTGAGAACTTCCTTGAGCTCTATAGTACCTACAAGTAGCAGAGATATTTAGCTATTGTCATTCGCCTCATATGATGTGAACCGCTGCAACCGTGGGCAGACGACCCTAACCACTGCAAGCTGATCGTCACAACAACAAGAAGAAACCGTAGGAACCGGGGATGGAAGAGGACTTTGACCCACTAGCTATAAACGAGCTAGGAACCAGAAGTATCAAGTCGAGGGCGCCACTTCAAGAGGAGGATACTCTTGATGATAAGCCGATCCTTCAGTATCGCAACATGCAGATACAATAAGGGTTTCAAGAACAAAGTTCTATCAAAGGGGTTGTTTATTCAAAAGGGGTTCATCTTTACAAAGGGTGGCCGGCGGCCTCTATTTATAGGTGAGGGAACAAGCTCTCCCCTATTAGCTACTTCCTAAATAAGAATAAAATAAAGAAATAATAAAAAGAGTCCTAATTAGAATACTAAAGAGGACTTAAACTAATCCTAATCTATACTAAAAAGAAGGTAAATTCGGACTCCAATCCTACAAGGGAAAAGAATCCTACTTAAACAAGAACTCCTAACTTGGGAGCCAAGTTTCCCTAAAACAGCCTAAACGGGTTCTGGAAATATTAGCCAAATAAATACTAAACAAATTCGTAAAATTCTGATCTTTTACAGATCACTATTAGACTCCATGGGCTACAACTTTCATGTTGGACATCAACCCAAATTCTGTCTCCAAGTAGCCCATATTCGTCACTCTTTGTCGGGCTACGAATCTGTCCAGAAATCCAGCTTTGCTTAGTATTAGCCCAGCTTTGGTCCGTGGCTGCTCGGTCATGGGCTAACCTCTTGGCTCTTCTCCAATGATGAGCTATCCTTATTCTCTTCTTGGATCAGTCTCAGGTGGTAGCCTGATCACAGCTCCGGTCATGGGCTTCCTCGGATCAGCATCCGAGTCGTGCTCTTTAGGGCTCCATCCATGCTCTACTAGGACTTGTCCTAGCTCTATCTCCCTTGATACTCCTCCGAATTGAGTTCCGTTTGTTGGAGAGTAATCCTGGGGGCATAAGGATTCTAGTGCCTTTGGAAAATACCAAAAGGCACGGGTCAATTGTTGGCTGGGCCAAAAGTGCTCCTATGACGGCCGTTGGCATAGGCCCTGTGCCTGTGGCAGGCTTAGCTTGGGGCCTTCTTCAAATCTGTCCAGGCCTTTTGGGTTCTCCTCTGAGCCTTCTTCCAAGAGTACTGTAGGGATGTCTTCAGGCAGGTCTTTTCTCCGGGGGCCCGTGGGGGTTGGCATGGGGCCTAGGCTTGGCCCAGGGTCCGGGTCGGGGCTCGGCGTCTGCATCAGCTCCTGGAGGGTCATTAGTCTGACTCTGGCTGGCGTAGGAGATGGCCTTGGGGCCTGGCTGAGGATCAGCATCCTTCTAGGTGCATCTTCTGGCTCCGGGGCTTGGGCTGTTCTAGGCTCCGGGGGTGGTGCTGGTGTAGGCCTGGGGCCGGTGTACTCTCGGCCTGACATCAGTGCTGGGGCCGGATCGGCCTTAGTTGTGTCCAAGTCGGGCTTGGTAGCTAGGATCACATCATCCCCTCTTCTTGAAAATGATTCGTCCTCAAATCCAGGCCTAATAATCCTTTAGAAATAACTGAAATAATTGAAGGGACGTATAGGACTGCACCGGGGCTGGTACAGGTGCTCCGGGCTCGGGCTTGAGGTCTTCGGGCCATACCGAGGCTGGTATGGGGTGAGCTGGGGCTGGCCTGGACTGGGGTGATGTCGAGCCGGGGGTAAACAGGGCGGCGCCGGGATCAGGGGGTCCGTCGGGTGCGCCGTGATTGGGAGGTGACGTCTTCAATTTTCTGGAACAGGGGGGCCTATTTGCTTAGCTCGGTTTGGGTGAGCAAGGAGGGAAACTTGCTTTGGTGTGGAACAAATAAAGGAAGGGAATTCAGGTTCATCGAATCAACTCCATCGGTAACAGGAGCATTGATTGAAATGTTGATTCCCGAAATCGTCGAGGACTTGAAACACTGATTCAGAGGAAGGAATTTGGAGAAGGCGGTGTCGACTGCTCTTCCGACGACGCCGTCTGCTGGAGTTGGAGGAGGAGATCAAAACGCAGCGTTTTGATGGAGTGGGAAAAAGAAATCGGAATTTGTCCGAAATTGCTAAAGCTGGGCGTCGAACCTGTGACTTTGAGCTTGAGAGTTCGATCCAGTAACCACTGGGCCACAAACTTTATTTCTAATTAATCTATCTCTGAACACTACTTAAACTTTTATTTAAACTGGCCGACCTTCCCCACTCTTAACAACGAAATTAGTCTACCACACAACGTTAATTATTGACGGACCACAATCAAATTAATATTCCATGAAGGGATAATAATCTAAATGTATAATGATTTCTTAATGTTTAGAAAAATTTTGCTAACGGTATTTTAGGGATTTTACACAACATTTCTATACCTAGGTTCGGGGTGTAACAATATTGAAGAATTTTTGCCGAAAATCTTAGTGTAAATGGATGGTCCGCCGGCTGCTTTTCTCCTGTGATTTTTGGTCCAATTGTTCTCGGCGAAAACTTAGGGTTTTCACCGAAAAGTTCCTCTGATGAGCATCAGTCGATTTGTTCTTGCATTTTCACCGAAAACACTAGGGTATTTTCGGCGAAAACTTTAGTGTAAACCGGGGCAGACTTTGGTTCGACTCGATTGACTCCTCGGATCGATTCCGGTGCTATTCCTCGAGGTTCCAACGCCTTAGACACGTCCTTGGCTACTTTATTTGACGGCAAAAACCTATGCTAACATAAAAACACTAGAAAACCATCAAATAGACCCGAAACGGGCCAAGGTAACACAAATGGCACGAGATAGGGCAATTGATTGAATATTCGTTATTCTACCCTAAAAACCATGTCTTAAGCAAGGAAATGTCGCTTAAATGAGGCTGATAATCACGTCAAATCGAGTGTCCTCAAAATACTCCACACTTAAGCTTTTGCTTGTCCTCAAGCAAACTGAATAGAACGCTCATGTTCACAAATGATAAGATCGATTAAATTGGAGTTCAATCAAACACGATGAATTATTAGACAGATAGATCCTAGAACAAGAAATCTATCATGCATACTGATCAGCCAAACTACCTGGTCTCACTAATAACCTTCAGACAGAACTGTTTAAGTGTGGGGTAGGATTCTAGGATTATGCATGATCTTGTTTGATTTTCTGTGATTCCGTGGTTCAATTTTAAAATTTCTCTTGCATAGAATTGCTCAATTCTTGACTTTTGATGTTAAATTGACTTCAATTTTGAACAATGACGTCTAGACTGTTCTACTTAGAACCTATAACCAACGTGTTGGAACTGATATTAAATGAGTCTAGGTCAGAACAGATCATAAATCACTTCAGTAGTTGAAACTTGAATTAATTGAATTGATTGGTTTGTTAATAACAAAGCTCGATAACACCATTCTAAGATGATAAATGCTAGCTTCTTCCATGTTTTTCACTCCATATTTGATCACCTGTGATTGTGGCTAGAGATTAGACGGAAATCCAATTCGAAATCTTGTGTAAAAAGTTATAACTAGCTAGGATCAAGTGGCTAAATTGGTTAAATCAAGTAATTAAGTGTTGCAAATCAATGCTAAGTTTTTGAAGTGCTAAAAATAAAGTTAGGCAAGCCCGACACCTAAGTGAAGTGTTCGGGTTGAGCACTAGCATAAGCACAAATAGTGTGAGCTAGGCAGGTCCAACACCTAAGTGAAGTGTTTGGTATCGAGCACTAGTATGCACTGAATAAATTGAAGGAAGTTGAAACTTGAAACAAATTGTTGTTTAAATCGGTCCTAGCTAGAACATGTAACGTACTGATCTAGAAACGGATTAAGTCAAGTCGATAGCCACGTCACTTTTCCTACCTCCGCGTCCACATCATGGCTAGAGCTTAAAGTCTTTTCTCATTAGAATTGGTGTTATCGTAGTCGGTTAATTATGATTAATTGTTTTGCCAAGAAACGAGCTTTGTTAAAACTACTACTTGAAGTGTGCAGAAATTAGTGAGATCGAAAACTTGTTTGGTTGATGTTCTTGCATGTGTAGGTCACTTTTTCTACGTGGAACAGTCTAAACCAAATCGTTAGAATTGAATCTCAGTTTAATCTCGTGTCATTTGTGAATTTGAGTGCGTTCTAGTTCAGTTTGCTTGAGGACAAGCAAAAGCTTAAGTGTGGGGTATTTTTACCCTTTTTGTGAGCTTTTATGTTGAGCCTCCAGGTTACCACATTATAGAGGACTCTCTCACGAGTCCAACGCTTCAAACGGGGACCAAATCGGAGTTCAAACGGAGCGGGAATCATCGAAACAAGTTGGAGCTAGTTTTTAACTAACATTTTCGGCGAAAATGTCTTCCTATTTTCGGCGAAAATGTTAGTGAAAATCCGGACAGAAACCCTAATTTTCAGCCTTTTCCAACTTGTAAAGGGTTTCTGGGGGGTATATATAGACTTTTTGAAGCCAGATTAGACATACACGAATTTTGGCTGATTAGTCACGACCTTAGGGTCGATAGATAGAGTTTAGAGAGTTCGAAGATCGGTGGAGAGATCGTGATGCCATCCTTCCACCTCGAAGAGCTCGGAGCTTAAAGTTGAAGATCCAGGAGATGAAGCTTCGCCGGAGTCGTCAGAATTAGGTTTTTCAGTTCTTATCTGTTCTTTCTCTGTATGATGATTTCCTTTGTTGCCTTTGATTCTTCTGTTATCGTTATGAGTAGCTAAACTTGTAGAGCTTAGATTAGATGAACCCTAAGTGATCCAGGGCTTTAAAGCGGTCACGGATCGGCGGTAATTAGATTCGAAGTTCAATCAGTTTCTCTTTGCATGGTTGTTTTGTTCTTGATTGTTTATGTTTCTTCTCTGGTTGATCGCCTAGATTAGGTTTTTGCAAGCTAGGGTTAGTCGCCAGACATCTTCCTGCTTTGGCGCATAAATTTGTCTTACTTGATCACCTAGTTTAGATTCTTGTTAAGCTGAGGATAGAAGCGAACGCTCGCCTCTCTTTAAAACACCAATTCAACCAATTAATCTTATAATTGGAGCGTGCCTTTCGTAGGAACCGATTAGGGTTAATCCACTTCTAGAGTGACTCATAAATCATTAGTAATTGCACCAGTTAATTAAGTCGTTGCGAGAGGCGACCGTACCCGGGCGGCTAGTTAATCTTGGTAGTTAGAACGGATAGAGCAAACGTTCGCCAGTCTTAAACCGAAGGGTAAGGAGTTATGGTGGTGTTTAGAATCTGATTGAATTAGAATTGAAAACCGCTGGTCTTGTGATTGTCGTTGCCTTGGTGATCTAAGGGGGATTCGAAGTCTAAGCTCGTCTATCTTCCTGTTAGTCAACCGTTTTAATCTTTTTGTCTTTTATTTTCCTTTGTTTATTAGATTAGAAGTCGTGGAACTCACACCACGCACAAAGTGTTTAAACCTGAGTAATTTGCCAGCTTCTTTGAGTAGTCGATTAGTAGAAACCCTATGGAATACGATCTAGTCTACTTCGGTAGGTTAGTTATTTGATACCGCTAAAACTGCAGCATCAAATTAGTATATATGATTGGTTACTTCAGAATGAATCGTCACGATCTCTATCCGGATTGGCCTGATATTTTCGCCGAAATTCTTAAGGAATTTTCGGCGAAAATCTCTGTGTAAATGGTCATGGTCTCTCTGCCTTGTATTTTCGGTCCGAAGAGCATAATGTTTTCGCCGAAGTCATTCTTCACTCGGCGTCAGTTAATTTGCACTAGTGTTTTCGCCGAATATGAAGGCTTATTTTCGCCGAAGATGCAAGTGTGAATGGGCAGACTTTCGGTTTGACTTGATCGACTCCTTGGATCGATTCCGGTTTGATTCCTCGAGGTTCCTATGCCTTAGACACGTCATTGGCTACTTTATTTGATGGCAAAAACTTGTGCTAACACAAAAAACACTAGAAAACCATCAAATAGACCCGAAACGGGCCAAGGTAACACAAATGGCACGAGATAGAGCAATCGATTGAATATTCGTTATTCTACCCTAAAAACCATGTCATAAGCAAAGAAATGTCGCTTAAATGAGGCTGATAATCACGTCAAATCGAGTGTCATCAGATGTCATCTTGACATTCTAAGTCTGGAAGTTCCTTGTCTGGAGGTTCTTTCAAAGAAGTGAAAAGTTGCAACGTTTGTGGTGATCCTCCTCATCCAGAGTGTGCTTGTCTCACATACCCTGGAGCTAAAACTTTCCAAGAGCCTTGTGGATGGTGCGGAACTTGCAACCATAATGATGGCGCATGCCACAAATTTGGGAGCAATCTTCCTATGAACAGTGAGGAGTTGAACTTCATTTCAAAGGGTCATCCTTAGAATCAGTCTGGGTATGGTGGATTCAGACAGCAATCATGGTTTAACCGTGACTACAACCAGGACCAGAAGAGAAATTCCAGGAACCAAGGCTCGGGAAGTGGTTGTTGACCTTTATACCAACCTACAGGATCAGCTAGGAGGACTAATAATGGATCATCTAGTAGCGTGGAGCCGACTACTAAAGAGATTATGTAAAGGTTGGATAGGATCAGGGTTCTATCCCTTCAACTTCTTCTTCTTCTTCTGCCACTTTATCTAATGAGATGGTGCTTCCCCTTCCTCAACAAAATAAGAAAAAGAGGGTCAAGTTCACCCCCTAGTCAAACTCCAACGAAGGAGATGAAACTCAATTAGAACCTTCTCTTCCTAACTGGGGTCCCTAGTAGCGTTGTTTCACAAAAGACTGTCATCGCTTTGAAATCGATCCATACGCCTCTATAAAAAATGGCAATTATGTTTTGCGGAATTGGATGTATATGTGACAAGGAAATCCCTGTGACAACCCCATAATTGGGCCTGGCTATTTTCCGGCAGGGACCGCCCAATGATTCGCCAAAGTTCTTCCCTCCGCATAATTGCCTACCACCTGGGAGTTCACCCTAGCTTTCCACTTGCCCACGATTGGCATTGTATATGGACCGAAGCCTTTACCAACGATCTTCGACTACCTCCTTCTCCCTTCGTCCAGTCTTTGTTACAATGTGTAGGGCCCTTCCTAGGTGCTTACAATGCGGTAGCCTAGTCTGTTATAGTTGCCTTTGAATGTTCCTACAATTCCATGAAAATCACGCCTACTATAAGGCTATTTCAACTGTTGTACAATATCAACATAACTCCCAACAGCCTAAGCTTTTCAAAGCATAAGGAGTATGTGAAGGAAGTGGCTCTTCGTGCTACCAAGCTCAACCCCACTTGGTATCATTCTTTCTTTTATTTTAAGCCCAGCGATTCAGATCGCCTATGGACTGACATGTTGTGGCACTCCTGATCGCTTGGTGATCCAGATCGCTTTAATTTTAACGGCGAACCCACTGGGAGGAGATCACCCAACTTCACCGAATTTTGACCGACCTCTTTGAATTGTACATTCTATCTGGCTTAAAAAAATCTCAGCATGGGATTAGGGGAGGTATATTTCATAGTTAGGCTTTGACTATATTTTATGTTTATTACGTCTTTGTTGTCATCCTTGCTTATTTCCTTTTTGTAGGCATCTTTACCTTTTCTGGCTGCTTAATCAACACTAGCACCCGCGGGGTTGTAAGTGAGACTCAACCACAGCTTGACCCTCCTTGTAACGACAAGTCTTCTCATCGAGCAAGACATCTGGTCAAAAAAAATTCAAGTCTTCCAAGACTTCTACTTATAGGACTCTCACTAAGAAGTGCACGTCTTCTAGCGAGAAGGGTGATCCTGATTCTTCTCGCAAAGAAAAATCAAAGAAGTCTTCCTCCAAGCGACCAAGGGGCGATGTCGGCGACTCATCTCATGCCCTAATGCTCCTGTCTCTATTAAAATTGAGCGAGAGGTTGATGAAGACACTCCCCCTTTGAAGGATCTTCTCAATAAAGCTGCTCAATACAAATTTGATACTTCATCTATCCTTCCCATCACCTCCCAGGGTTTTGAGTCCACTCCTGATGTCCCCATCATCGATCTCGACGCCCATACTTCTGACAATCTAACACTCAACCACCCTTCTACTCCAGTGAACGATCCTCGTTCTCTGGAGTCACACGAGTTACCGAGCGAATGCTACTTTTATTCTCCGTCCTGACAACGATGAGGAACCCACTCATCGCCTTCCGTACTTTGCAGTTGCCCATCCATCCCAACCGAACATAATGGTTGGAATGGCCAGCGATTAGCTTGAAGAGTATGTTGCGGGTGTGGTCTGTGTCCGCGAGGCTCCTGTCAAGGCAACAGATCTTCTGGACATTCATGGAGCTGCCTCTTCTAGACTGCTTCAGATGATTACAAGGGAGTTTTTACCTGTTCTGATCGCTTGCCCTATTTCTTGCATTCTCTAATCTTCGTTCATTCTTCTTTTATTATTATTATTATCATACCGATGCTGAGATGGGTGATTTATATACTAGCGGGAAGAAGCTAGCGAAGGAGAATGAGGATTTGCGTGAAATTCGCATATACCTTAGTCGAATGCTTCAAGAGGAGGAGGTACTCTTGTGAAGCTTTATAACTGTTTCACTGATCACGAGGTGATTTTAGCTGCTTAGTCATTCTCTTCTTCTCTTATATATATTTTTATTTCAGCGATGATCTCAAATGTTGGCAGTTCAGGCTGAAGGAAATAGGGCCCTTTTCAAGGCTGCTGAGGAAAAAATCACTGGCTTGAAGTCTTATGAAGAGAACCTTCAAGGTGAGGTGGC
The DNA here is from genome assembly GCA_034768395.1 of Linum lewisii. NCBI lineage: Eukaryota > Viridiplantae > Streptophyta > Magnoliopsida > Malpighiales > Linaceae > Linum > Linum lewisii. The sequence goes on along the minus strand of CM068301.1, from coordinate 44,130,799 downwards.
TAAACTTAAGACTAAGTTAGAGCAATCTGAGAAGGCCCTTGCTGAGACCCAAAGCACCCTTACCCTCGCTTACGCATAAGCGGAAAGGGGAAAGACATCCATGACCGAGCTAAGCAACATGTAAGCCCTTCTCGACTCATCCATGGATGACCAAAAGATCACTGAGGAGGCTCTTGTTGAGAAGATATCGTTGAACACACAAATGGTTGCTTACTACAACTACGCCATAGGCAAGAGCATCCAAGTGGTGGTCCGCAGCATTTTCCATGAGATCAAGTCTTATTTCCTAGTCGAGCATGTCCAGGGCGCAAGGTTTACAAGGTTGTCCTCCATGTTTTACATCGTTATAACCATGAAGTCCATGATGTTGATTCAGACAACGAGACTGAGGTGAGTTACCTCATGAGGGAGGTGGAAGCTAAGGATGAGGCGTATACTGCGACCGAGTGACAGAAGCGGGGGTTGATTCCTGTGGAGACAACTACGGTTGATCATGGCACTGCCTGCTTTCTAGATAAGGCTGTTAGCTCCTCCTCCCAAAAGAATTCTACCCTAAGTCCATGATATTGACCCTTGAGCATTAAAGTATTGTCTTGTCTGCTTAATGTGAACAACGCAGCAGGACATTTTCCATCATTCGTTGGCCACAATTCATTCCGAATCTTCATTATCTTTAAGTCAAGTCTTGCTTTTAAATTATCCTTACTTCTTTTTTCATTAAGAAATGTGCACACTATGTTGTCAAATACATTCTTCTCCATGTGCATCACATCAAGATTGTATCGCAACAAATTGAACCTCCAATAAGGAAGTTGGAAGAAGATGTTCTTTTTCTTCCAATACTCCTCATCATTTCCAAATGCACCGATATCATTGTTGTCACCACGTGCTCTCTTCTTGCCTTTCTTTTTAGGATGTTGTCCATGTTTCCCAAATGTAACATGCACTTCTTGTAATTGCTCCAGAATCTCTGTCCTAGGAGGATAACTGGAGGTTCGTGTTCATCAACCGTGCCATCAAACCGTGTTGCCTTTGAACGCAATATGGGGTTGATTACCCAAATCAACACTAAACTATGGCCAAATAACCCGATAGTCACTGAACTCAGAAAAATTACCTAGCCATTACCAAACTTTGAACGATTATCCCACCAGTCACTGCCGTCAATGAACATCCAAAATTTCGTTAGTCGGCTGACATGGACATGCCACATGGGTTTCCATGTCACCCACTTAGCAGAGGTGGCAGATTTTTTTCCAATGAAACTAACCCAAGTAACCTACCCTAAACCCGACCCAAATCAATGAATCTCCCTCCCAAATCAATGAACCAATCCCTCGAGATGATCACCCACCAAATCGTTTGAGTTTCCCAAACTCTCTCCCCTCCACACTTACCTTATCCAGAACACGAAGCAACTCAACCCTAGGTAACTATTCCATCTCTTTCTTGATTGGAGAGAAGGACACTCCCCCAAAGCATTAAGACATTTTTTGATCGGAGAGCAAAAACTTTCTCCAAATCCAATCGATACCATCGAGTTGCAGAAAATACAACAGTTCATTTGTTCTCAGCCCTTTCTTGAAACGAGCAAAGAAACCTTCTCGAAGCCATTTAGCACCCTCGATTTTCTACAATTGGGATGGAAAGAGAGAGAAAAATCCATAGATGAATAGCGGCGGGAAGCAGCATTTGCATAAAGGGAGGGAGCCTGACTATGGTAAGTGGTCATGTATTGTCCTTGTCTTGTAGTTAGATTTGTTTTTGGTGGGTCACCCAAATGGTGACCTTAATGCTAGGGTAGCTGGGTTTTTTAATGCTTTCTGTCCTACCTCCGTAATCCATTTCTACATTTTGTCCTTACAAGGGAAACCAAACTCTTCATGGTGGAGCTCACGGGGGTAGTTTTGGGGAATGGGGCTACTATGCCGAAACAGTCGACTGGTTCAACTTTGTCAAGCCAGAACGATTTTCTTTGATGGAACTAAATAGAATGCTTCTAGGTTTGATGAGGAAAGAAGACTACATGCAATACATGTGGCTGCCGGGCGGCAAGGATATAAACAACGGGTTGGTGCCCATATACAACGACGGTGATGTGGATACTATGGCTGAGGGTAGGAAGGACCACAAGGTTGTGGTGTACATTCGTATGTTGTTTGAGGAAGAGGTTGACTTCCTCGCCAACTCACACATAGAGTCTATAGAAATGGAGGTGGAGAATAGCAAGACTCCTACTAGTGTTCGCATAGTAGAGCTAGAAGACGACCATCTGGACTTTGTCCTGCAGAAGATGAAACGAAGAGCTAAATCAAATCCGGAGAACCCGTCAACTCTTATGCTTGGGTGGAGGGATGATTGGGTGGCCCAAATCAGTGATACGGACACGAAAGAACCACCAACAACTGAAACAGAGCCGTCAATGACTAAAGCAGAAACAGAGCTCCCAAAAATGGTTACCCCACCAAGGGCTAACCCAGTGACTCCACCAGTATCACCACTAGAGGTTGATGATGAGTATGACAACAATGATTCAGTGGAACTAGATGATATGGACTTGGATGTTTACGATGATACCGACATCCAAGAAAGGTTCGAGATGGACAAAATGTGGCAAGATAGTGAAGATCGTCAGAATGGGCCCAATGATATGGAAACAGATGGAGTGGCTAACCAGGTCCCTAGTGGAAGCTAGAAGCAGCCTAGCCAAATAGACGATTCGTCACACCAAAGGGATTCACCTCCCAATTTACAAACTGGAAGAGGGAGCAAGTCCCAAAAGCGGAAGTGAATACTTGAGCCCGAACCACAAGATGTTGATTTGGACCTAGAGACTGACGATTCCGGCTTCGTAAGGCGAGTGGTTTTTGGTAGTAACGAGGAAGATGATGGGGATGTGGCATTCCCAGAATTCAATCGTGATATTGATATTGCCAGACTAGAATTCAAGGAAGCCTGCAGATCTCACGATGTTGTCACTTGACGGCCAATCACTTTCTTGGCAAATGAGAAACTACGAGCTCAATTTCTATGCAGACAAAAATGTGAGTTCGGGGTCTGGGCCTTTTGGCTGGCAGAAAAGGGGTACGTTCAGAGTCTGGGCCTTTTGGCTTCTAGAAAAGGGGTACGCCCAGATTAGAGCGGCCAAACTAAAACGTACATGTGGTGTGGTAACGGACCTCAGATCATGCACCAAATAATATATGGGCAACAAGTACTTGGAGCGCTTTCGCATCAATCCGTCATGGGCCATGAGCAATATCATACACACAATCCAAACCGATTTGGGGCTTCATGTATCCCATATGAAGGCTTATCGGATAATTATACGCAATGGAGTTTATTCATGGAGAGGTTGCAATGCAATTCAGTCTTTTGCAGGATTACAAACTGGAGCTTGAGAAGATTAATCCACGTACCACAGTTGTGCTAGAACTACCGACAACATATTTGAGAAGATATATGTATGTTTAGGTGCAGTTCGTATAGGGTTTTTGAGTGGTTGTAGAAAGTTGATTGGGGTAGATGGATGTCACCTGAGGGGTGTGCTAGACTGGCAGGTGCTTTCAGTCGTTGGTATCGATGCCAACGAATATATGTATCCCATTGCATACACCATTGTTGAGAAAGAATGCATAGACATTTGGGAATGGTTTCAAGGGCATCTAGAAATTGATATGGGAATCCACCATTTTACCTCTTGGATGTTTATGTCCGACCGTCAGAAGGTATTGAAGCATTCTGTGTTAATATTAAGTACGTTCAGTGTCAATGTAGATACTTATTTTGATTACTTTTTTGTATGACCGCATGGATTGATGAATGTAATCCGTGACATGCATCCATGTGCGGAACACCGTTGTTGTTTTCGACATATGTACGTGAACTTTAGTGAAAATTTTTGAAGAACAAAATGACTCAAAGATTTGTTGGGGGGGGGCTTCCTGGGCAACATACAGGTCTGACCACCAGGCTTGGATGGACTTCATTGACAAAGAATCCAATAAATATCAAGGATATACAGAAATCCCTCATCATTGGTTGTTGTAGAGAATGCCTGAACAATGGTGCAAGGTATACTACAGAACGGAGACAAAGTGTGAGATGGCCCTGAATAACCTTTATGAATGCTTCAACAAGTATATTTTGGAGCTGAGGGGACTACCCATACTCAGCTTCTTGGAAGTAGTAAGGGTCCTTCTGATGAGAAGGCTGTATAAGAAGTGATTGGAGGGAAAGAAGTTTGGAAACAGTCTGTTGTGTCCAAAACCGATGTAGAAAATGAACTTGTACAAAGAACAAGATGCAGCCTTCACACCGACATATAATGGCGACAAGGAATACCAGGTACGTGGTACACGAGGTTAATTTTGTGTTGATTTAAATGCATGGACCTATGTTTGTGGTCGCTGGAAGCTTTCAAGAATACCTTGCCAGCATGCTATCAGATGCATCCAAAACTGCCAAGAAGATCCAAAAATGTATGTTGACAAATGCTACCACTATGAAGTTTACAAGTACTCCTACGAGCTATCAATCATGCCAGTAAACGACTCTTCATAGTGGAGTAGAAGTGGAGCACAACCCCTAACCTAACCAGCGTTTCCAGATCCAATGAAAGCGTCCAAGTAGACTAAACGAAAGAAATAGGTATGGGAGTTAGAGATCCCTAGGGTCTCTTGTAGTGGAAGACTTACGTTGCGCTGAGCAAGAGGGGTATATGATGACACTCGATTTGACATGATTATCAGCCTCATTTAAGTAATATTTCCCTGCTTGAGACACAGTTTTTGGGGTAGTTTAGGGTGTTTTCACTCGATTGCTCTATTTCTTACCGTTTTGGTTACTTTGGCCCGTTATAGGTCTATTTGATGTGTTTTCTAGTGCTTTTGTGAATGCACAGGTTTTTGCCATCAATAATGTAGCCACGGACGTGCTCATAAAGCAAGGGAACCTCAAGGAATTGCCCGGAATCGAGCCAGAAATCAAACAATGTCAAAACAAAAATATCCCCCTGCCAACACTGAAGAATTCGGCGAGAAGAACCAAAGTTCTCACCAAATAGTTGTCCACACAGAAGATCTAGGAGAATTTATGAAGAAGTTCTTGCCGAAAACTATTGAAGAAATACACTGCACAAACAAGAGGTTTTGCACTAAAGTTCTCGGCGAGAACTTTCAAGGTTCTCGCCGAGAAGTCCTTTCTTTTCCGGCGCAACTACGGACAAACCCTATTTAAGCAAACCGATGGACGACATAAGAAGATATACTTTTTCCAAGGATTGATTTCTGGACTTTAGAGTTCGAGAGAGAGTTGAGAGCATCCTCGGAATTCCCAGAGAGATCGTGACGCCGTCTTTCCACCTCGGGGTGCTCGGAGCTAGGAGTTGAAGATTCTTGAGATTAAAGCTTCACGGATTCATCGAATTAGGTTTTACCGTTCTTCTCTGTTCTTCCTACCTGAGATGTATTCTTTGATTGTTTTTTATTCTCTTGTATTGAATATGAGTAGCTAAACTCGTAGAGCTTAGATTAGATGAACCCTAAGTGACCCGGGGCTTTAAAGCTGTCACGGAACGGTGGTAATTAGATTCAGATTCAAACAGTTTCTCTTGCATGTTTGGTTTGTTCTGCATTGCCTGTATTTCTTTTCTAGCTTGATCACCTAGGCTAGATTCTTGTTAAGTTGATGATAGTAGCGAACGTTCGCCTCACTTTAAAACACCAAATCAACAATTAATCTATTCAATGGAGTGTGCCTTTCGTATGAACCATTTAGGATTGATCCACTGCTAGAGTAACTCGTAAATCACTAGTAATTGCGCCAGTTAGTTTTTCGTTGCATAAGTGAACGCAAGGATGGTTAATTAATCTTGGTAGTTAGAGCAGATAGAGCGAACGTTCGCCAAACTTAAACGTAAGGGTCAAGAGTTATGGTGGTGTTTGAGAACTGAATGAATTAGGATTGAAAACCGCTGGTCTTGAGATTGTCGATGCTCTGGTGATCTTAGGGGGATTCGAGGCTAAGCTTGTCTGTCATCTTGTTAAGTCAAACCAATCTTTCAATCTATCTTCTATTTTCATTTCAATTTTCCTGCTTCATAGTTTAGAAGTCGTGGAACTCACACCACGCACAATGTGTTTAAGCTTGAATAGATTGCCAGCTTCTTTGAGTAGTCAATTAGAGGAAACCTCGAGAGCGTCGATCTACCTTACTTTTCAAGTAGGGTAGTTATTTGACCAAAAGTGAAATTGGGTACATCAGTATACAATAACCTGTAGTAAGTACCGACAGACAGGACACAACAGGTGTGGCTATTAGGCAGTGGATGTTGGGTCATCCTCCACCAGACCTAGTAGGAGTACCCCTGGCACCCCCGATGCAACCACTGGCTAAAAACCAGATCTAGTGAGTGCATTATTGGGTCATCTTACAAACTCAGATCTAGTTTTGATGTTTATCATTGCTAAGTGTGTTTGTTGTATTTGTTACAATTATGAATCTCTTTTGGACACTGGAACTAGAGGTGCAAGAAGGGAAGGGACAGCCGGAGCGAACATGGAATTCATGCCAACACCTGGTGCTCCACCCCACGACTCTCCCGCACAGAACACTAGGTCGAAGGATCAAGTCCAGAAGTAGACAGTTAGGGGGTGGATGAATCGATTGCGGCCACCAAGCCCGACGCCTCCACGCCCCGGTGGGAACCAGCCCCCCCCCCCCACAACTTCCCCATGTTGGCATGGAGTGGCGGAACTTATGGAGAAACCAGGAGAAGTTACCCCTTGGTGGAGGGGAAAACAACAGCCCCAGAGCCCCAACATAAAGTCCTCATGTTGATGCCGATTCGGCCCCCAACACTGATGTTGGGTCGAAACAGTACTGGCCTAGGGCCGATGCCAGCGCCGAGCCGATCGCTGATGCCGGCACCACATCCAATGTCGAAGATAACTGAAGTGTCGGAGCTTAAAGACACCTATGGGTTGATGCTGACACCAAGCCATGACCCAAACACCGAGCACAAGGCCAAGCAAGCCAAGGGCCCAGAGCCGATGCCAACCCAGGCATAGGGCCGAAGCTGGAGCCCGTACGAGACGCGATTAGGGCCGACCCAAAATTCCAGTCATGCTTTTCATGAATCCTTCAGCACTAAGGATTTCCTAGTCTTCAAGGAAAAACCTCCATCAATCTCAGTCCAATTCAGAGAAGGACTCAAGGAGGGCACCAAAGACCCGGCATCGCCCAGCACTGTGCCCAGAAACACGGAGGCACCCAAGAATCTGCCCGTGATCAGGATTTCTATCCTGATCAGGAAACCCCACGCCATGGAATGACACCCGTGTTTCCAAGTCCTATTAAGAGTAGGAAACACGGAGAAGCCGAAGTCCTAGTCTAGAAGGGATTTTTCACACCCCATCCATCTTAGACATGGATTAGGGTTTTCCGCCAGCTTAAGGTTTTGACTGGCTTCATTGGATTATTCTATTCTTAGACTATTTAGTATTTTGGTTCTAGTTTTATTCGTACTTAGACTATTTAGGAATTTTTTTTAATATTTTAGGAGGAATCGAAGAGCCTATTCTCGATCCTCACCTATAAATAAAGGCCTACGACCTCATTGAAAAAAAACACTGTTGATCAAATATACAAGTAAAATTTCAAAACTTTTATTCTTTCTCCTTCAAGTTTTTGCTCGTTGTTGCATTGCTTAAGGTTTGGTTTATCATCTTGGACATCCATCCCACGGTGTGGCACCTTCGACTTGATACTTAGGGTTCCTAGCTCATTATAGCTAGCGGATCCAAGTCCTATCCACCCCCAGTTACTAAGGTTAGACTTGTCGTCTTTGTTCATTGGCTTATTGGTATAGGGTCACTGCCCACGATTGTGGATCGGTTCATATCAGTGGGGGCGTAGGAGGGCATATATTACCCCTTTTTGGTGGATAAGTATATCTGTTTTGTATATTTTATTGAACAGTGGAGTACTATCGTTTAGGTTGGGAAGGGGATTTTAACGGGCATGTGAAGAGTTGAGAAAGCCCTGTATTTTGTAAATCACATCACACAATGGTTCTGGGATTGGTGGTATGCATATAAACCACCCCCTTTAGGGTGGTAGATGTGTAAACCACTGGTGGTAAATGTTATAAACACTTTTCGTAAGTAAATTGAAACGTCAGTTTCTCTTATGTTGTATTTTATTGTGTTGATGACACTCGAATTAACGTTATTATCAGCCTCATTTAAGCGACATTTCACTGCTTAAGACACGGTTTTTAGGGTAGAATCGTGAATATTCACTCAATCGATCCATCTCATGCCTTTTGTGTTACCTTGGCCCATTTCGGGTCTATTTGATGGTTTTCTAGTATTTTCGTTTAGCACAGGTGTTTGCCATCAAATACGGTAGCCAAGGACGTGTCTTAGACGTTGGAACCCTGAAAAATCACACCTGAATCAACCGGAGAAATCACTCAAGTCAAAGAATTCCTGCTCCATTTACACACAGATTTTCGGTGAAAATACCCTTGGATTTTCGCCGAAAATGAAAGAAGAAATCCACTGTCCCGATCAAGAAGAAGTTTTCGGCGAAAACCTTGGGAGTTTTCGCCGAAAACCCTACACCATTTAAGCAGAAGAAACAGACGGATCAAGCCAACATTTGAGCAGATATTTTCGCCGAAAATATCCTTGGATTTTCGGCGAAAATCCCAGTGAAAAAGCAGCAGTCGCCGGTTAGGTTTAAATACTGAATCAAGCGGCTAAATAAGATATCAGAACATACACACAATTACACACGGGATGAAAAATCCCAAGACTGAGAGAGAGAAAGAACGAGTGGATAGAGTTCGAGGAGCCAGGAACGGATCGTGACGCCATCCATCCATCTCGGATAGCCAGTGCTAGGAGTTGAAGATTCAGCAGATTGAAGCTGCGAGGAGTCGTCAAAATTAGGTTTTACAGTTCTTCTCTGTCTTTCCTACCTGAGATGTATTCTTTGTCTGTCTTTGATTCTTCTGTATTGAATATGAGTAGCTAAACTTGTATAGCTTAGATTAGTGAACCCTAAGTGACCCAGGGCTTTAAAGCGGTCACGGATCGGCGGTGATTAGATTCGAAATTCATTCAGTTTCTCCTTCATGTTTGATTTGTTCTTTGTTCTCTATGTTTCTTGTCTGGTTTGGCCACCTAGATTAGATTCTTGTTAAGCTAAGGATAGAAGCGAATGCTCGCCTTACTTTAGAACATCAAGTTGAACAATTAACCTTATAATTGTAGTGTGCCTTTCGTAGGAACCGGTTAGGGTTAATCCACTGCAAGAGTAACTCATAAATCGTTAGAATTTGCACCAGTTAAGTTAAGTCATTGCGAGAGGCGACCGTTACCCGGGCGGCTAATTAATCGTGGTAGCTAGATCGGATAGAGCGAACGTTCGCCAGTCTTAAACCTAAGGGTCAGGAGTTATGGCGGTGTCTGAGAACTGAATGAACTAATATCGGAAACCGCTGATCTGTCGATTGCCTATGCTCAGGTGATCTAAGGGGGATTCAAAATCTAAGCTTGTCGATCTTTTGTCTTAGTCAATCAATCAATTGTTTTTTCGCTTTAATTTCATTTCAACCTAACTTTGCATTTTAGTATAGAAGTCGTGGAACTCACACCACGCACTAAGTGTTTTAACCTTGAATTTAAATTGCCAACTTATTTGAGTAAGGAAGTAGAGGAGACCCATGGAATACGATCTACCCTAGCTTCATAGCTTGGTAGTTATTTGATTGACCGCTATTCTGCAGCTCATCAAATTGGCGCTGTTGCCGGGGACTCTTCTATTTCGTTGAAAGAAGAGTTGGCATTTTTATTCTTCTACCTTTCCATATTTCATTTCCATCACACTTCGATTTTACACCGGTTGTGTTTGTTTTTGTCTCTTGCAGATCATAGCAGGTACAGAAACAGATCACTTCCGTTCCATCTTCCTTTACCGCAATGACTGCTCTTAAGAGTGTTGCGGACTACAGCAAGCCGCGTGCATCCAACTTTCGATCCCCCATCACCGTGCTTTCTAATGACGATGATCCTGATTATGAAATTAAGATTCCTCTCCTAGAACTAATCTCTAGGGACATACAATTCGAAGGAAGGCCAGATGATAACCCCTGCACACATATAGATGACTTTCTGGCTGTCTGTGAAACCTTCAAGTCTGGGAACCTTAACAAGAACACTTTATGTCTCCGAGCTTTTCCGTTCTCTCTCAGAGGTGCGGCTAAGCAGTGGCTTGGAAGCAAACCACCAGGTCATTACACTAACTGGGAGGCATTAGCTCAAGATTTTGTTGAGGAATACTTTCCTACCGCAAGGACAACTGCTTATAAAGACCGCATCTCCAGGTTCACTCAGAGAGAAGATGCAAGCCTGTATGACACTTGGAATGAATTCCAATCTATTCTCTTCAACTGTCCTCACCATGGGTATGAACAAAGACAGCTGGCTGAATTCTTTGCTCGTGGTATGCGCGAAGAATCTGCAAATTGGGTCAACTCCCTAGCTGGCGGAGATTGCACCGCCCTTACTCCACAGGATGCTCTTCTGCATTTCGCTAGCTGTGCTTCAAAATCTAGAAACTGGGAGAGACAAAGAGAAGGAACCAAGAGTCAGAGTCAGATGAGTGTTGCAGAGCAGATCAAAGCGGAGGTTCAGAAACATCTACAAGCAGTTGGTATTCCTCTCGATCCCCCGTCAGCTACCATCTTTTCGGCTGACTGTGGATGGTGTGGATCCTGTGCTCATAACGGTGGAAGCTGCCTCAACTTTGGTACAACAGAAGTCTGGTCTATAGAAGAGATAAACTTCGTTGATCAAGGCTTCGCTAAGAATCAGAAAGGCTATGCCGGTTACAGAAACTACGTGTCACGGAACCAGAGCAACCGGTTAGTAGATCCTTATCAGAGACCTCCGGGATTCATTGGAAGACAACACCAGTTTCAAGCAAAGCCGTACTACAATAGAGACATAGACTATGGGAAGAAGTTCGATCAGATTATGAGCAGACTTGACGACCACAACATTCAATTAAAAGCTCAAGCTGCACTCAATCAAGGACAGAGAGCTCAGAGCCAGAGGATAGAGGATGCTATAAGCAATATGACTAAACTCTTTACTAGCAATCCTCTCCTCAATCCAACAGCATTTCAAGCAAACTCCGGTGCAAAGAGCGAACACGCTCAAGCTATTACCACCAGGAGCGGCAAGCAAACAACTGATCCAAAGGCTCCGGAACCTGACGTGATACCAGATACCAGTGCTGCCATGGATATGCCAGAAATTGAAGATATCACAGAAGAGGAAGAAGAAGCATCTGCTCCTCCTCCTCCTCCCAAGACAGCTCCTGAGCCTGTCTTGGCGCCATATGTACCTCGGATTCCCTTCCCAAAAGCTACAATGAGCAAAGCCAAGGATCATGACACTCAGTATAAGAAGTGGTACAATGTTCTTAAGACTGCAGAGATCAAGATACCAGTGACAGAAGCTGTGGAGATTATACCGCCACTTGGGAAGTTCTTTAAAGACCTAGTGAAGAAAGTGAAGAACGGAGAGGCGTACTCTGTCACGCTTACTAATGAATGTGCTTCTATTTTCGGTGCACCATCTCCCATAAGACAGCCGCCACCACCCCCAGTTAAGTGTTCTGATCCCGGTCCTTTTACATTACCGTGCATTATTAATGGCATTAAAATTGATCGCAATCTGGCTGATTCTGGTGCTTCTATTAATGTTATGCCTGTTTATCTATATGAGAAGATGAATCTAGGGCAGTTAAAACCGATTACTCTGCACCTAGTGTTAGCCGATAGGTCTGTTAAACTACCTAGGGGAATAATAGAAGATGTAGCTGTCTACTGTGGCTCGTTTACTATAATTGCGGATTTTGTTGTTCTAGATACTCGCGAGTCAGACGGAACACTTATCCTAGGTCGACCTTTCTTAGCAACTGTTGGTGCAAATATTAACTGCAAACAAGGCCTGTTAACTTTGAGTGTAGGACAGGAGAGTGTTGCATTCCGCATTAAAGATAGCATGAGATACTCTGTTGTTCAAGATGATAACTGTTATACTGTTGATCCCCTAGAGTTGGCCTCAGCCAACTTCGTTACTAATTCCTTATCTAGTGATCCGCTAGAGTTGTGTTTGATTTTAGGGATTGCCAATGCATTAGAAGATCCAGAGCAGCCCCTATGGCAAGATGAGTTAGACGAGCAGAAGGCGACATTCACACCCATCACTACGCCTACACACATCGAGCCAGCATCGAGTCGGATTACTACCTCATACGAGAATCCGCCAGAACTTACTTTGAAGGAGCTGCCTGACCACCTAGAATACACATTTCTGGGGAAGGACTGCCAGTTACCAGTCATCATCAATTCGAATCTATCTCTCGAGCAGAAAGAGCAACTGATCAGGCTACTCAAGAAGCATGTCAGAGCTATTGCCTGGCTTTTAGCAGACATCAGAGGCATCTTTGAAACCTTCTGCAAACATCGGATAGTCGTTGATGAAGAATTCAAACCAGTCAGACAATCACAATGCCGACTTAACCCTCTGATGCAGGAAGTTGTAAAGAAGGAAGTACTCAAGCTTCTAGATGCCGGTATCATCTATCCTATTGCCGACAGTCCTTCGGTCAGTCCAACTCAAGTCATTCCGAAGAAAGGAGGAATCACCGTCATCCCTAATCCAAAGGGTGAGCTCATCCCAACTCGCACGGTTACCGGATGGAGAGTCTGTATCGATTACCGACGACTCAATGATGCCACAAAGACGGATCACTTTCCACTGCCGTTCATTGATCAGATGCTTGAACGATTGGCTGGTCATGAATACTACTATTTCTTAGACGGGATGTCCGGTTACTTCCAAATCCCCATCGAGCTTGATGATCAAGAGAAGACGACTTTCACCTGCCCATTTGGTACGTTTGCTTATCGTCGTATTCCTTTTGGTTTATGTCATGCTCCCGCTACCTTTCAGAGATGCATGCTTGCTATATTTGGAGATCTGGTAGAGAATGTGGTGGAGGTATTCATGGACGACTTCTCCGTCTATGGAGATTCATTTTCCAAGTGCCTGGCTAATCTGGACAAGGTGCTAGCTCGTTCTGAGGAAACCAACCTAGCTCTTAGTTGGGAGAAATGTCACTTCATGGTTATCGACGACATTGTTCTGGGCCACAGGATTTCTAAGGCCGGTATAGAAGTTGATCGTGTCAAGCTTGAGACCATCGCCAGCTTACCACCGCCAACCTCAGTTAAGACAATTCGAAGTTTCCTCGGTCATGCGGGATTCTACCGAAGAATCATCAGAGACTTCTCCAAGATCACTCTTCCAATGACGAAGCTCTTTGAGAAAGATGTTCCTTTCATACTTGATAAAGCTTGTCTTGAAGCCTTTGAGACTTTGAAGACTCAACTCACCACCGCACCGATCCTGACAGCACCAGATTCCATTCGAGATTATGTGCGATGCTAGTGACTTCGCCGTTGGCGCAGTTCTTGGTCAGAAAAAGGAGAAGAGATTTCATCCTATTCACTTTGCTAGCAAGACACTCAATGATGCTCAGAGAAACTACACTACTACGGAGAAAGAGCTTCTGGCCATCGTTTTCTCCTTTGACAAGTTCAGACAGTACCTGGTTCTTTCACATACCATTGTCTACATAGATCATGCTGCCCTGCGCCATCTATTAGCCAAGCAGGACTCAAAGCCACGTCTCATTCGATGGATCCTTCTCCTCCAAGAGTTTGACATAAAAATTAAAGACAAGAAAGGAGCAGAGAACTTATCGGCGGATCATCTTTCCCGACTGGAGGAATCACAAGCAGGTAAATCTACTACCCCTATCAATGATTCTTTCCCTGACGAGCTGTTGCGTGTTGAAACGTATGAACAGGTTAACAGCATAGCTATCGAGCCCTGGGCAATCCCTCATGCTCAAGATCTGAGTAATGAAGCCGACTCGGAAGAACCATGGTATGCAACCCTGGCTAATTACCTGTCTCACGGCATTGTACCTCCTGAGCTAGATTTCAATGCACGAAATAAGCTCTTTAAAGAAGCCAAGTCATACTTTTGGGATGAGCCCTTCTTATACCGCATCAGTATTGACGGAATGATCCGGAGATGTGTCTCTTACATCGAAGCAGCTGACATTATGCGTAAATGCCATGAAGGACAGTTCGGAGGACATTTCGGAGGCAACTGCACTGCGAGAAAGGTGCTCGAAATAGGTTTTTACTGGCCTTCAATCTTTAGTGATTGTGATGTTTTTGCTCGACGTTGTGATGCGTGCCAGCAATCAGGTAACATCTCTAACCGTAATGAGACTCCCCAAATTGTTTCTTTAACTGTTGAAATCTTTGATGTTTGGAGAATTGATTTTATGGGTCCGTTCACACCCTCCAACGGAAACAAGTACATTCTTGTAGCCGTTGATTATGTTTCTAAGTGGGCCGAAGCTGAAGCTCTACCCACTAATGATTCAAGAGTGGTGGGTAAGTTCCTTACCCGTCTTTTCACGCGTTTTGGTTCACCGCGCTTCATCATAAGCGATAGGGGTACCCACTTCCATGGACAATTCGACTGGGTATGCAAACACTTTAGCGTCACCCACCGTATGTCCACAGCTTAACATCCTCAAGCGAATGGTCAAGCGGAAGTGACGAACCATGAGCTCAAGCGGATTCTTGATAGGACAGTTGGCCGGTCCCGCAAGGACTGGTCATCTAAGCTCAATGATGCCTTATGGGCTTGTCGAACTGCCAACAAGACTCCCATCGGTACCTCACCGTATCAGCTGGTCTATGGCAAGGCATGTCATTTGCCGGTTGAGCTCGAGCACAAGGCATTCTGGGCTAATAAAGAGTTGAACATGAGCTATGCAGTAGCAGGTAATATGCGTCACGACCAGATCGCTGAGCTTGAGGAGCACCGACTCCACGCATATGAGAGCACGAAATTATACAAAGAGCGCACGAAGAAAATTCATGACTCTCAATTGAAGACGATCAAGCAGTTCTATCCCGGTGATGAAGTCCTCTTATATAACTCTCGATTGAAGCTCTTCCCGGGTAAACTGAAGTCCCGTTGGTCCGGCCCTTATACCGTGGTGCGGCAGGCATCTTTAGGCAGTGTCCTAATCAAATTGCATGATCAGAAGCCGTTTATGGTCACCAGGCATAGGCTTAAGAAGTATCTGCAAGGACTAGCTGTCTCTTCCATCGACGTGCACTACTTTGCTCTGGAATCATGACACAAATCCAGGTATCGTCTGGCTCACGGACGTTAAACAAGAGCACTTTTTGGGAGGCAACCCACGGCTGGAGTCAGTTGTTCTCGTTTCGAGTCGTTTTATTTTAAAACCCCTTTCGATAAAAAAAAAGAAAAAAAAAGAAAACCACAGCCGGCCGTTTTTCAAGTGAGTTTTCGACGAAAACTTATGAATATTTTCGCCAAAAATTCAAACCTTAAACCGCCTGATCCTCCTATTTCTCGCCACTGCCGCCTTCTCGCCGAAAACAACCTACCTTTTTACCGAAAACATTTCTTCATTACAACTGACATTTTCGCCGAAAATTCTTCAGTTTTTTCGCCGAAACTATAGCCCTTTTTCACCGGTATTTAAAGCCCCCTTCGGTATTTGTTTTTCGATACAAAAAAAAACCCCATCCGAAAAAACTCTCTCTGTTCGCCGATCGCCGCGCCAGCCGCCGCCTCCTTGTCCGCCGCCGCCGCCTTGACATCCACCGCCGCCGCCCCCTCCTTGATCGCTTTGCCGGTTTTAGAACCCTAGAATCGGGGCTCCACAACTCCGGTTCCTCCCAAACACATCCAAACTTTTCGTCGTTTTCTCAGATTTCCAATCATTTTCTCGAGTCATGTCTTTACGGTTAGTTGTTCAGCCCTTGATTGTGAATCTTTTGGCTTTTTGACTTTTGGTTTCCGGCATGGTTGACTTTGGTTGACTTTTTGGTTCTTCCTCGATTTTCATGATTGCTATTTCGGTGTCAATTGGCTAGGTTCGGGCATTTCTTTTTGACCTTTTAAGGCTCGTGAATTGTTGTCTGTGTGATCGTGTTAATGAATCATTCCATTCCTCATGCTTGCTTAATTGATTGACAGTTCTTTGCTGCTATATCTCGATTCGGTGATCTCTCGATTTTATTTGCTTGCCCCACTTGTCAACCTAAGTGTGGGGTATTCAAGGATTCTTGTCTTCTGATACTGGTTTCCCCTAAGTTCTGTTTTACAGGGCTCCCAAACGATTCAAGACCACCAGTGCAGATAGAGCGCAGCGTTCCTAAGCTCGCCAGAACAGGACTCAACCCCGGAGATCACCCGCACCAGCTGCACCAACATTGACGGCTGTGGCCATCATCCCCGAGGATGCACCGACCCCTGTGACTCCTATCTCATCTATTCATGCACCTGCCAATGGGGCCCTACATCCTTTCATCGCAGCCCTGGAGCTGCACCAACTAGAGATCTTTCAGAAGATCAAAGACATTCCTCCGGCTAAGGTGGCAGTTCTTTCTCTAGACAGTCTCAAGGGCCACAACCCGGCTTGGCACTCCGCCATTGACACCACCCTTCATAAAGCTGGCCTACGATCCTTGACCACTCTCGGTTCGCCCTATCCTTGGGTCGCCCTTCAAGAGTTCTGGTGTTCCTTTGAGCGCCTCACGCCGAAACCTAGCGCCATCTCGAAATTTGTGTCCTTCCGCCTCGGGGGTGTCCGGCATGTGAAGACCATCCATGAGTTTGCCCTCTTGTTCGACCCCCTTGCCGATATCTAGGATGCATGCCCTGGGTTCACGGACACCTACTCCATCACAAGTAATCCTTACCCTGAAGTGTGGAAATTGGCCTCCTGCCAATCTGAGATCACTCCTATCGTCAACCCCACGGTCGGTGACATCTTTCACCCTATTCTTAAATTCTTGCATTATGTTTGGGTGCAGTCTCTGTGTTATTGCAGCAAGACGAGCCATCACCATGTTTCTTTGGAGGAGCTCGTCTTATTCCGTGCTTTAGAGGAGGATGCCAACTTCCATCCCGGATGGTGGCTTGCACGATTCTTCCACAAGCGCACTACCAGTAGGAAACTTCCTTCTAAGCTTCCGGCGGACCTTTCATTTCATGTCTGATCGACAACCTCCAGCTCGGTGACAAATGGGGCCCCGATATCCCTCGTGTTCCGATTGAGTACATAGGTGCCGACCTCGCCATAGCACGGGGCATCGACCTTTCATTGGATTTTGAGCATTGCAAATCGCTCCCTCACCACGTCCCCCAGCCAGTTGAACGCCCACCGTCGCGGGCGCTAATCACCGCTGAGATGAATGAGAGGCTGGCGCATATTGAGCAGTGGCAGCTTGACTACTCGGCTGGTTAACTTCAATGGCAGAAGGACCGAGTAGCACATGAGAAGACCCAGAACGAGCGATGGACCATTCTTCAGCAGTTCATGGCCGACCAGTCAGCCAGCCACGGGGATGATATCGCATGGCGAGAGCATATGGAGCAGCGGCTTGGCATTTCACCTTTCCTGACCCCACCTCCACCCCCACCCTCGGAGCAGTGATCAGGTTGTTTCTATCCTTTCCATTTCTTTTCTTTTCTTCTTTTCGGATCTCGATCCACTTTTCTTCTGTGTTGATCCGGGGCACTTGTCCCGGTATCCTTTTGATCTTTTTGTTGTTTGTGTTTTGTAGGATTCTGTGTAGCTACTCCGCTCCGCCCCGGACTCTTCGTGCTCGCCCGCTACACCACCCATCACCCTCCAGGTTCTTCGTATCTCTCTACTTTAGTTTGGTCCTGTGAGGACACAGAACAGTCTAAGTGTGGGGTAGGATGTTAGAGAACCATGCATGATCTTGATTGCCTATATCTTTGTGTGCCTCGTGATTCCTGTCCAGTCACTCTAGCATAGAATTGCTCAATTCTTGACTTTTGATGTTAAATTGACTGCAATTTTGAACAATGACGTCTTGACTGTTCCACTTAGAACCTGTAACCAACGTGTCGGAACTGATATCAAATGAGTCTAGGTCAGAACAGATCATACATCACTCTTGTAGTTAAAACTTGAATTATTTGAAGTTTTCGACTTGTTAATAACAAAGCTCGATAACACCGTTCTAAGATGATAAATGCTAGCTTCTTCCATGTTTTCACTCCATATTTGATCACCTGTGATTGTGGCTTGCGATTAGATGGAAATCCAATTCGAAATCTTGTGTAAAAAGTTATAACTAGCTAGGATCAAATGGCTAAATTGTTAAATCAAGTAATAAGGTGTGCGAATCAATGTTAAATTCTTTAAAGTGCTGAAAATCAAAGCTAGGCAAGCCCGACACCTAAGTGAAGTGTTCGGGTTGAGCACTAGCATAGGCCCAAATACTGTGAGCTAGGCAGGTCCAACACCTAAGTGAAGTGGTTGGTATCGAGCACTAGTATGCAGTAAATAAATTGAAGGAAGAAGTTTGAATCTTGAAAGAAATTGATGTTCTAGCTAGAACATGTAACGTACAGATCTAGAAACGGATGAAGTCGAGTCGATAGCCACGTCATTTTTCCTACCTCCGCGTCCACATCATGGCTAGAGCTTAAGGTCTTTTTTGATTAGAATTGGTGTTATCGTAGTCGGTTAATTATGATTCATTATTTTGCCAAGAGACGTGCTTTGTTAAAACTACTACTTGAAGTGTGTAGAAATTAGTGAGATCGAAAACTTGTTTGGTTGATGTTCTTGCATGTGTAGGTCACTTTTTCTACGTGGAACAGTCTAAACCAAATCGTTAGAATTGAATCTCAGTTTAATCTCGTGTCATTTGTGAATTTGAGTGTGTTCTATTCAGTTTGCTTGAGGACAAGCAAAAGCTTCAGTGTGGGGTATTTTGATGACACTCGAATTAACGTGATTATCAGCCACATTTAAGCGACATTTCACTGCTTAAGACACGGTTTTTAGGGTAGAATAGTGAATATTCACTCAATCGATCCATATCATGCCTTTTGTGTTACCTTGGCCCATTTCGGGTCTATTTGATGGTTTTCTAGTATTTTCATTTAGCACAGGTGTTCGCCATCAAATATGGTAGCCAAGGACGTGTCTTAGATGTTGGAACCCCGAAAAATCACACTTGAATCAACTGGAGAAATCACTCAAGTCAAAGAATTCCTGCTCCATTTACACACAGATTTTCGACGAAAATACCCTTAGATTTTCGCCGAAAATGAAAGAAGAAATCCACTGTCCCGATCAAGAAGAAGTTTTCGGCGAAAACCTTGGGAGTTTTTGCCGAAAACCCTACGCCATTTAAGCCAGAAGAAACAGACGGATCAAGCCAACATTTGAGCAGATATTTCGCCGAAAATATCCTTGGATTTTCGGCGAAAATCCCAGTGAAAAAGCAGCAGTCGCCGGTTAGGTTTAAATACTGAATCAAGCGGCTAAATAAGATATCAGAACTTACACACAATTACACGCGGGATGAAAAATCCCAAGACTGAGAGAGAGAAAGAACGAGTGGATAGAGTTCGAGGAGCCAGGAACGGATCGTGACGCCATCCATCCATCTCGGAGAGCCAGTGCTAGGAGTTGAAGATCCAGCAGATTGAAGCTGCAAGGAGTCGTCAAAATTAGGTTTTACAGTTCTTCTCTGTCTTTCCTACCTGAGATGTATTCTTTGTCTGTCTTCGATTCTGCTGTATTGAATATGAGTAGCTAAACTTGTATAGCTTAGATTAGATGAACCCTAAGTGACCCAGGACTTTAAAGCGGTCACGGATCGGCGGTGATTAGATTCGAAATTCATTTAGTTTCTCCTTCATGTTTGATTTGTTCTTTGTTCTCTGTGTTTCTTGTCTGGTTTGGCCACCTAGATTAGATTCCTGTTAAGCTAAGGATAGAAGCGAATGCTGGCCTTACTTTAGAACATCAAGTTGAACAATTAACCTTATAATTGGAGTGTGCCTTTCGTAGGAACCGGTTAGGGTTAATCCACTGCAAGAGTAACTCATAAATCGTTAGAATTTGCACCAGTTAAGTTAAGTCATTGCGAGAGGCGACCGTACCTGGGCGGCTAATTAATCGTGGTAGCTAGATCGGATAGAGCGAACGTTCGCTAGTCTTAAACCTAAGGGTCAGGAGTTATGGTGGTGTCTGAGAACTGAATGAACTAGAATCGAAAACTACTGATCTGTCGATTGCCTATGCTCTGGTGATCTAAGGGGATTCGAAATCTAAGCTTGTCGGTCTTCTATCTTAGTCAATCAATCAATCATTTTTTCGCTTTAATTTCATTTCAACCTGTCTTTGCATTTTAGTATAGAAGTGGTGGAACTCACACCACGCACTAAGTGTTTTAACCTTGAATTTAAATTGCCAACCTATTTGAGTAAGGAAGTAGAGGAGACCCATGGAATACGATCTACCCTAGCTTCATAGCTTGGTAGTTATTTGATTGACCACTATTCTGCAGCTCATCATGTGTACACCCCTTATGTTGTATTTTGTTGTGTACACCCCTTTTCGTAAGTAAATCCAAACAATTTTTGTTGTGTATTTTGTTGTATTTCATAAGTAAATTAAGAAGAGCAGCTCAATTCAAATCATACTAGGATAATTAACGTGCAGCGAAGTTTAGTGACTACCATGTTATATTGTTGGAAGTTCAGTGACAACTGGGTTTAGATTTACAAGTTCAGTCATTTTCGATCCATCAGATCTGCCCAAGTAGATTACGTTCTTTTTTATTGATTGCAAACACTAATGTACATTCCCTCCCCCCAACCCTTTACAACATTTTCCCAATTACAATACCAATCACAATGATTACAAGAATGAGGAACGGGTGATGAGTATCCGCCTTCTTCAAATCTATGGCGGCCACATGAGATGGCTTCAGATCAATTTTGAATCCAAGACTCGATTCCCCATCCATGACCTTTTCGATCATTTCAAGCGTATCAATCTTCTTCGGTAAAACCATTGATGACCACCTAGGTCTGGGATGTTATAGGCTTGTCGAGCCAAGCAAAATAGTGGCGTGTTCCATTCAATTAACCCTATGACAAGTACAGGGGATGAAGTAGAAGTAACACTCTGGGGGGAAGAGAGAGACGATCTTATCTTCTTCATCAACCCGCACCTAAAGAATCTTTTTCCAGGATTCTCCTCCGTCCATGAGGTCAAAAGTACAACGTCCGCTCCACATACACACCTTCGTGGGTAGTCTTCCATTCGTGTGCTAAGAATTAAGGAAGGTTTAGAGCTGAGCTGCTACAATGGAGTGTCAAAGATTTTGGCGTTTTGAGGAAGAGAATGGGACGACAAAGAACTTTTTATATGGAAGACTCCAATGGTTATGTCTGATTCATTGATTTGGGAGAGAGATTCTTGGAAATGGGTCGGGTTTAGGGTAGGTTAAATGGGTTAGTTTCATTGAGTAAAAATTTGCCACATCGGCTATGTGGGTGACATGGAAACCCATGTCGCATGTCCACGTCAGCCGACTAACGAAATTTTGGATGTCCGTTGACGGCAGTGACTGCTGGGATAATCATTCAAAGTTTGGTAATGGCTGAGTAATTTTTCTGAGTTCAATGACTACGGGTTATTTGGCCATAGTTCAGTGATGATTTGGGTAATCAACCCACGCAATATGTGACCTTGTGGCAGGAAGTGGCGACTACCAAGAAAACAAAACTTTCCTCCATTTTTAAGTTGTCGAGACAATGTATCTAGATTACATGTTCGACATGCTTTACTAGAATATGTGTTCCATCTTGACAACAAGCATAAACTAGGGAAATCACTTATCGTCCACATTAGCAAAGCTCTCATCTTGAAAGTCTCTTTGCTTGAAGCATCATATGTCTGAACTCCTTCCCACGAGATGTTTAACTCATCAACAAGTGGTTGGAGGTAAACATCTATGCCATTCCCTAGTTGTTTCGGCCCAGTAATTATACTCGAAAGAATAAGACTAGTTTGCTTCATGCACAACCAAGGCGGAGATTTGTAGGGCACTACTACAACCGGCAATGTGTTGTAATTGATACTTTGAACCCCCAAAAGGATTGAATCCATCTGTAGAGAGACCGAGACGTATATTTCTTAGCTCCTCGATAAACTCAGTAAAATAAGTATTAAAGCTCTTCAAAGCCTCAGAATCACGTGGATGTCTGAACATACCAACAAAGCTTTTATTAGTGGCGTGCCAAACCATGTTCTCTGTAGAGTTTGCATAAGCAAATAACCGTTGAAGATGCGGTATCAATGGAAAGTATCGAAATACCTTATTTGGTTGTGGATTATGCTTCTTTTTATCGGTCTCAGTAACAACGTTGCTATTCTATATGTAGGCAACTTACACGTCGTACACTCCAACTTATCTGCATTAACATCGGTGTACAACATACAGTCATTCTTACATGCGTCAATCTTCACATAATTTAATCCCAACAACTTTATGTCCTTCTTTGCCTCATAACAAGATTTTGGCAACTTTGCAAACCCGAAAGCGCCTCTCAATAACTCCAATATCTTCCCATTTTATGTGATCCTCCATAGCTGTCTCAATGCCAACAAGTACTCATACACCCCACCAGGGTCTCTAGTCAAGGGAAGAACCCTAGGGCTATAAAATAAGCGTGTGAGGCCAAGGAAAGCTCTCCAACACATCATGAGGCCTAGGTACGTGACCAAATACAAGCTAAGGCCCCCACCAGTAGCCAAGGAAGCTAGGATGTCAGTTAGGCCACCCCTAGCATGGATGCCGGTCAAGGCACCCGATCCGAGCCCCGTGCTGGACAAAGCGCGGAGCCTAAGGGCCCTAATAGGCCCTAGACCGATCCTCACGAGCCCCGGAGGAACTGACCACCCATGGGATCCTCTGGAAGCATTCCTGGAGTATAGGAAACGAAGGACACAAGAATACCTAGCCAGCACAGGATGGCACCAGAAGACAGGCCCCAGAGTGAGCCTCGGACCAAGCCAAATGCAAGACATGAGCTCCAGGACAATTTCCACAAGCCTTGGACTAGCCCCAGCCCTTGAAGACCCTCTGAGAACATTCTTGAAGACTTGGCCAAAGCAGAATGCAAAAGATCTGGCCAGAAATGGAGAAGGCCGGGTCCTGAGCCAGCCCCGGCGCCAGGCGCCAAAGAGGAGCACTTTAATCCAAACCACCAAATGGCTCGGGCCTATTGGGAAATTCCAGTTGCCCTGGATAGCTTGAAGCCTCTGGAACATGCTCCAACAAATGGCGTTGCATTTGGAGGAGAAATGAAGGAGGAGCCACGTAGGGAAGTGCTCATACACGATTTGGGTCCATACATGCAATCCTACCAAACCAAGGACTCCCATCCGGGCCAGGAATACATGCGGCCACGTCCATAAGACCACGGGCCTAAGTCCTTCTAGGACCAGGACACGAGAAAGAGGCCTAATCAGAGTCAGAATCCCTGCCCAGCCAGCCCAAGACTTGCCCGACCGCCACAGATGCTGCCCAGATTAGGGTTTTGCCGGGATTGCCGGTTTTTGCCTATTTATGCTTTTTCTTGCATTCCAAGACACTATTATCTTATTAATGTTTTCTTTCTAGTTTTCCTTTTTAGGTTGGATTGTTAAGGCATTTTTAAATGTCCTAATTAGTATTTAGATTATTTTAATTCTAGTTTAGGAAGTAGCTATTAGGGAGGAGAGCTTGTTCCCTCCCTATATAAAAATGCCGCCGGCCACCCCTTGTAGACACAACTTTTATGAAATATAAACCCCCTTTTAGAACTTTGTTCTAAACCCCTTCGACTAATTGTTTGATGCATTACTAAAGGTTTGGCTTATCATCAAGAGCATCCATCTCTTGGCGTGGCTCCCTCGACTTGATACTTATGGTTCCTAGCTCACCTTATAGCTAGTGGGTCAAAGTCCTAATCTGCCCTGGTTCCGTAGGTTCTTCTCGTTGATAGGAGCATCATCTTGTGGTGTTTAAGGGTCGTTTGCCCACGGTTGCAGCGGTTCACATCACATTGTGTTGTCACTAATTTTATGCATGTACTTGATATGGTACAAGCACGGCAAAAATGACAACCTAGAGAAATTCAGATAATCTTCGTACAATGGTTCTCCTCCTTCTTTCATGAGTTTGATGAAATCATCATTAGCCTCCACACTAGGTCCCGCTGCTGCATCATGAGTTGGGAGTTTCGTATCCTCATTCATTACTAGTTAAACTCTCTCTTCTACAATGTGGTCAACCCCAGGGGAAGCGTCATGTTCCCCACCCTAACCGAAAGCATCTCTAACAAGATGACAAATTGAGTTAATCTCAGTAGCACTTGGGACCTCTCTTTCTTCTAAACGAGGTCCATCATCCAACGCTAAAGGAATTCCTACATTTTCCATTGTTTCTCCATGATGAGTCCACACGGTGTAGCCTTCAGGAAATTGTTTTGCTAACAGATGACACCGTACGTCGTATCTCGTTTGAAACTTTCTCATTTCACACTTGAACAAGGGCAAATGATATGCTCCCCATCCCAAGAGTTGTTGAAAGCAAAGCCAAGAAATTGTTCAACTCCCACAATATAATCTCGAGTGTAGCGAGGTTGTGTAATCCAAGATTTGTCCATAATTACTAGCTCTACCTATTGAAACCTTATTAGTAAAGGCAAATTGAAGTTAGAATTCAATGTCAGAAGTTAATTAGTCTTAGCTAAATTATTATTGGGAAAATGGTACATTGTCAAGTTAACAAACAGACCCCTATATACTATGAAATGATCAATTTACCCCCTCCTACTATAGCCATCCTAACAAACAGCCTCTTCCATCCAAATTTCCATTCAAAATTTTGTTAAGTGTGACTCACTAATATGACTCATCCATAATTAATGACAGTACATTGCCACATTATCGGCTTTCATCCATCTCAACTAAACTAAAAAGAGAAAAATAAAAATTATAAAAATATAAAAACTATTTTTTAATATTTCATATTGGACTTTAATATTTAAAAATTAAAATATTTTTTTTTCTAAAATTAACTTTGAAATTTTTAAATACAAAATATTTATCAAATTTAATTGAAAAAAATCCATAAAATTTTAAATATATATATTAATTTATAAAATTAAAATTATTGTTTTTATTGCCTTTTGTTTTTAAATTTTTTGTTTGGTTGAGTCACTAACAAGTATGGATGAAAGTGATGATGTGGCAATGTACTATCATTAATTATGGTGAGCCATCACTTAACGAAAATTTGGATGGATGGGGCTGTTTGTTAGGTTGGCTATAGTAAAAGGGGGTAAATTGATCATTTCATAGTATAGGGAGCTGTTTGTTAACTTGGCAAAGTAAAGGGGGCAAAGTACCATTTTCCTATAATTATTCTACCTATTCGGAGCATATTATTCTAATTAGTTCAAAGCATGTTCAAAGCATATATATTAGCATGTTCATAGCATATTTGCATTCAAGATCACAAGATATTTAGTCTAATTGAGCTTAGATATTCAATTAAAGTTTTTATTTGACATTGAATAACACATTTGAATCAAATTACATACAAATTAGTATATAAGTATATGAACATGGTTGAAAATGCATTTTTTGAAAAGTTATAATTTGTAATGGTCCAACTTTTTATAACTACATAGATAATTATTAGTAATTACACAATTCGATTACATGCTGGATTATATAGTAATGATCATGTAATGTCAATATTATATTATATGTTCTACTGATAATTCAAAAATTCACTAACTTGGAATGTTCGCTTAAATGTCGAATAAGTAGAAAGTCTTCTTGAATCCTAATGAAGAAGCTATATAAAAAAACAACTAACATTAGTCTATTATTCAAATATTAACACAAAATAAAGATTACTTCCGAGTGACCCCAAAATGATTAAAAAAACAACCTGATCGATGTCAAACACTAAGCTCGAATGACTGAACCTACTATGCGATTTTCAATCACAGTCAACACAACCCGCGACACAAGCAAACAACGAATCGTTTAGGCATCATCGATTGTCCAAATATCATTATCAAACCTAAAAACCCTCAGTTTCAACCAAACACAAACTATAATTCAATACAGAAATGCACAAACTCAACAATAACAAAAAATATGGATATCAATGTGAATGATGAGGGCAAGTCAAATACTATAGAAACAATCATCAAAGACTATAGAAACAAACTAATGGGTATCACTTAATCAACAATCATATCATTGATCATAAAATTTAATCGAGATAAACACAAGTGTGCTTAATTCATCATTTAAGCATAGTAAAACCAAAGATAATTGAGAACAACCATTTCAACATATCCATAAACATCACCAGATCATTCTGAAAGCAACAAATCATCCAAATTCGTCCATATCCAAAAATCCCCGATTTCGAGCAATTTCAGTAGAAAAAGTCTATTGAAATGCACAATTTAACGGGCAAACAATATCGAAACGATCCCCAGTTCAAAATTTAATATCAATATACCACTAATTTAATGAATATCAATTCAATTTCACGAAGCCGCAAATTTGAAAAATTAGGGTTCGGTGAAGAACACCCAATTCGAATTCAGCACCTGCAAATCAATCTTCTATGGAGTAAATCTCTTAATTAACATGGTAAGATGTAGGGGAGGTGAAAGAATTACCTGGAGAATATAGAATGAGAGGAGACGAGAACAGAAGTCGACGAGCAAGAGGACGTTAGAGGTGGCTCGAGCTTGGCGCCGGGCGTCGGGGCTGGCGTTGGGCATCGGGGCTGGTGTTGGGTGTCGAAGGTTTGTGGATTCAGTCGACAGTGACAGAGACAGAGAGAGAGTTGTTCGTTCAACAGTGAGAGAGATTGAGAGAGGGAGTTCAGTCGTATGACTAAAATTGGCTTTATATACTCATGATAGTGGCGGTTGCATTATTGCGGTTTTAACCGCAAATGTTTTAATTTCCAACAATGGCGGTTCAAACTTAAAACCACCATAACGCAACCGCCACCATTCAAATCACATATTGGCGGTTCCACAACCGCCAATAGTATATCCGTGATATTCATGCTTTTTTGTTGTAGTGGTTAGATAACGGGTTGACAAAAATTCTTGTTGAAATTGGTCATGAAAATTCGTTAACTAGTTATCAGCAAAATAACATGTGAAATGGTTCAGATAACTAGTTATCTACTTATAACCGGTTAAGTAGTTATCAGCAAAAAAATATGTTAACTAGTTAATAATAAAATAACATTGTTAACTAGTTATCAGCAAAAAAATAGTTAACTAGTTAACTAGCCGTCGCCGAAAAGTCGTCAGAGTCTCGCCGGAAAAGTCGTCGAACTGTCTCCGGGGACCACCAGATAATATTAAAATATTTAATTTAAATATAATCAAAAGTCCTAAATACCCCTACAAATTTATATCACTAGATTGATCAAAGGATCAAACTAGATCTAATGGTTGAGAATGGATTTGGAAACCCTTCAAAAGCTTGGATGTTGATCCTTCTCCCGGAGGGAGGAGGGAGATATTCTTGTTTAAAGTGGATGGACTGGATAATAAAAAATGCTTATTTAGTAGTTGTCTTTTATTAAGATTAGTTTATTAAAAATTAGTTTTTTATTAGCTTTCAATGTAGGAATAAGTTTGTTTTTCCTTTTCCTTTAACCATTGTGATTCTTGTGTAAAGCCTATATAAAGGCTTCCCCATCCCTTGTTTTAAGATAAAATAATTTGATTAATGAAATATGAACTTTTAGCTTGTTTGAGTTTTTACTCTTTAGGGTTCTTTGACAGTGTGTGGATTCATACTCGAGAGAGCAACAATCGTATCAGCGAGACATTCATCCTCGTTCGTGGTCGGCATCTATCTTGCTTCCTCTCCTTTTCAAATATTTCAAGTTTGTTGGTTTCGTGCCATATATTGTTGTCGGGTTTCCTCACATTCGTTGGCGTGGTTCACATCAATTGGTATCAGAGCTCTGGTTCAAGTCAGAGACATACGTATCTAGTTTCCAGGTTTATCTTGGATTCATATCTTTAATTTTGCTTTATATTTTGATAGAAAAAAAAACATAGAAAATAAGAGTTTTTTTGGATTCTTAGAGTTTATCTTGGATTCATATCTTTTATTTTATTTCATAGCTATAGTTTGATAGAGAGAGGAGAAAAAAACAAAAAAAAAAGGTTTGAGGAAAAAGAAAAAAAATTATTAGGGTTTGTATGATGTTACTAATCGTTTGATCAAGTGTGAAGATGAATAAAGATTTATTACATAGTTGGTGTGTGATCAAGGGTATTTTGTGCCAAATTGTCTTTGACGAATGGAGTTGTACTAATGTTGTTACTATATCCATTGTAACACCCGTCTCGAATCAACCCGGTGAAACCCATGGTTGAACCGTTCTTGAGTATTACTAAGCAGTGAAACGACATAAAACATAAGTAAACCAAGCTTTGATTAAAACCGACAAAAGAGGCCTCCAATAATCCGTGAAAATCATAAAGAAGTCGTGCACAGTCTCATCTCAATATAAAACCCAAGAATCCAACATAAACTCGAAAGTTACATAAATCCATAGAAAACCCCCAAAATATCCATAGTCAACTGAAATATGAAATAGGTCAACTCCAAGTAGGCTCCAGTCTTCACCTCATAGCTTCAGTCCAGAACTTCCCGAAGTCCACCCTCAACTCTGAGCACCGACACCACTCTCATTAGCCACGAGATCCTGAAAGGGAGAAAGGGATCAATTTCCTATTGAAATTGAGTGAACCCACCGGGCCTACCTACACGTTGGCCTATTCTATGGAGCGGTTCCAACTCCCCACAAGACATACAACAATGGAACCAACATAACCCCTTTCCATATTTTATTTCCCTAAAGCAGTCTAGGTGATCATGTTGGTCAATACTCGTTCACAAGCACAATTCAAGCAATAGCATTATATTGTACAATACACAAATCCGCAGCACTCACACACAACATCAACATATCACATCCATCAACCAAGGCACAACAACAAGCACAATCACACGAACCAAACACATTCATATTATCTAGGTGAGTTATTAGGCGCCAATAAGGAGTTTATCCCGCACCACCCCTGCCGGCCTGACGCACCTCTCTCCCCTGGAGAGGTCCAAGACGCATCCTCTCCCCTAGAGGATACCACGAGACATTTCCCTTGAAGGAATCGTAAACTGGACTCAACCAAACAAATCACGCCTTTCCCTTGAAGACGTGACCGCACCTCTTTCCCTTGAAGAGGGACTTAGCACCCATAGTGCAGTTTTTAGGGGGCAGTGCAGGCTCCTTCCGTTTCTATCATCCACATTCAACCAGTTCACACAGTTCACAGTTACCACAAATCACATCTCATCACTTCAATAATTTCCACATCACTTTCCAACATCTCACATTCCAATCCACAATCAACACGTTCAACACAACACCCAATCAAGGTAACCGGCTAGCTCACCGACCACCCCCACCTGCAAGTACAGGGGAGGCCATGTCATGAGACTAGGGGTTCCCCACCTGTTCCTCAAGTTCAGAGCGACCCCACATTGGCAAGGCCACTCTCTTGCATCCACAATAGCCAATTCATGACATCATAGCACTTGCACCCATTACCCAATCATCCTAGCTCTCATTTCAATGTAAATCCATTAAACAATTCATTTCATCCGACCCCCAATTCCACATCATAGCAATCAACAACAACAATCAACCACGACAATCATCAATAACAAGCAAGCACATCCACAGAACAGTTTATCCCCTTTTACACTCATCATTTTCATGCACCATCTAGGTTTAATCTAAGTCGACATTGGAACTCCTCACACTATCCAAACTACCTACACAACACTAAGCCCTCACCTGGAATAGAAGACAAGGCTCTAATCGTCTTCTAGTTCCTCAGAAACTTGATTTCCCAACCACCAAACTCGTAGCTTTACCCTTCCTCACTGCTCACGACCTA
The DNA here is from genome assembly GCA_034768395.1 of Linum lewisii. Taxonomy (NCBI): domain Eukaryota; kingdom Viridiplantae; phylum Streptophyta; class Magnoliopsida; order Malpighiales; family Linaceae; genus Linum; species Linum lewisii. Next base: position 44,100,734 of record CM068301.1, on the reverse strand, counting down.
CACCCAGAAACCCAAAATGGTGGTTAGCGATCTCTTCTCCTCATTGCTACAAATCCATAGCAACAAACGGAACTCAATTCCGACCTCTACAGCTCCCGGAATCACCCTTCGAAGATTGCTCGCACTTGGTTCGTCAATGGCTTTTTCGGGGAGAGAGAAAGGGAAAGGGAGTTATGAATTTTCGTGCAGAATCCGTCCTTTTATGTCAGGTCCATGATACACTGCGTGTATCATGATACACGGTGTGTATCCTCAACACACGGCCGTGTATTAATTTCTGGCAACTTCGACGAGATTCTGTCGCTAAGGTACACGCCGTGTATCAAGCATACACGGCGTGTATCACACTACACGGCCATGTACTGTACACTGCACCGTCCCCCCTTTGCAACTTCGACCCGGCTCATACACGAACGTCCCAGAAATCGAGGGGACTTTAGGAGCACTGATTCCAGCACCCTAGTCAACCGAACTTGAGTTCCAAACCGTTTGGTTGGACGGGGATGTTACATCCATTGTTGAGCAATTGGGTTTTACGATGATGAAACATCTTCAACCAAATAATCGCGGAGAATGGTGGGTGACGGAGCAAGCATTGACCTCTTTCCATATCAAAAAATATGCTAACGAGGTGTTGTGTGACGTAGCACAAATGGAGGATGTTCACCTACTTCTGCGTAACCCGTGGGAATTTGACACACAAGCTATTCGAAATAATGAAAATGGTACTTCTATCAAAGTTAATTCGAAGAAGTATACATTGGTGCCTCTAACGCCTGAAGAAGTACATGAAGATCAATTGTGTTGGAAGAATTGAGTGAAAAAGGGAAAATGTGAAAGAAGAGGATCAAGCTTAAGTCTTAGAGCCGATAATGGAGAAGCTAGAAGAACATGAGGAAATTTCTATCTAGGAAATCATCCTTCATGAAGGCGAGCAAACTACTTTGGATGAGATCCTTTCTTGTCATGGCGAAGAAGAGAAATTCAGTGGTATTGTTGAGGTTCAAGAATACGTTGAGTTTGTGATACCTGTAACACCCATCCCGAATCAGCCCGGTTTCCCCGAGGTTGAACCAAGATCGGACATTACTCCAAGCACATGTTTTACCAAAACGCGAAACGGCAAAGGAAATAGTAAAACTTCTCATTAAATCCACAGTAAAACGGAGGCCTCCAACATAAAATCCAACATAAACGTAAAGTCAAATCCAAACTCACTCCTCAAAGTTTACAAAAGTTCCCAACCCAAACTGAAAACGGTCAACTGAAATATGATAAAAACGGAATGAGTCAACTCCAAGCAAGTCGTCGATCTTCACCTCATGGCTCCAAAGGACAACCTTCTCGAACTCAACTATCAACTGCCACTCCAACCTAGCGCTAGCCACGAGTACATGAAAGGGAAACTGGGGTGGGATCAATTTCCTAATGAAATTGAGTGAACCCACTGGGTCTAACTATGCGTCGAACCTAACCTGAAGAGCGATCCCAACTCCGCACACAACCAACAATGGGATCCGACACAGCCATTCACGTTTTAAGTCCTATCATGCCACTAGGCGATCACATAGATGTATTCCACAAACTAATATGCTAAAGTTACAAATTCAGCAACACATACAAGTCATCAATCCACAATACCACAACATCATCAAGACCATCAAGCGCACGGATCGACACCTTTCCACAACACATCTCCTACCACGAATGATTCTAACATTTACACATCAAACATCCATTCCACGGTCCACAGCTTCACAGTTACATGCGTCATCCAAGCACAACTCAACCAACCTCTATTCCTCAGACTCAACACATCACAAAATCACAACACGACTAGACACATTCAATTCTAGGTGAGTTAATAGGCGCCTAGGAGTTGCTCCACACCACCACTGCCGGCCAACAATCCCTGGTAATACAACCCAAGGTGATCTACTCAACGTAGACCGAAACACCAATAATCCCTGGTACTTGACCCGGGCGATCCACTCGACGTAGACTGACACACATAAATCCCTAGTAGCTAACTAGAGTGATTCACTCAACGTAAACCGGACACAACTCATCACATACTCAAGGTGGGCAGTGTGGACTCCTACCAGTTCTATCATTTAATCAACACAACAACCATCAATCAATACTTACAACCATCCATCGAAACCAACCATCTCATTACTCATCCAACAACAACCAAATCCAACCATTTAGAGTCATCATCAATTCCCATCACCAACACCAACATAAACTCATACTAAACCCCATCCCGCATTATACTACTTCCACTCAATCATGTACATCGTCAACCATACATCGACACACAACATCATCTCAATCCCACATCACATATAACCATACACTACAAGTCATTCAACGCCACACGCGGCACAAACAGTTTAAGGGTAAACGGCTAGCTCACCGGCCACCCCCACCTGCAAGTACAGTGGAAGCCATGTCATGAGTCGTAGGGTTACCCTCCTGTACATCCTTCAGTGGACGACCCCACATTGGCGGGACCATCCACATGTTCATAGTGTAAGGGCGACCCCACATTGGCAGGACCACCCTCCTGCAACCACAAACTGATAACACAAGATATAGATACAGTTTAACAGAATCACCTCCCAACCCTCCTACACTCATTACTAAGTCTGATTCATTTAACAACAATGTTAATCATTTCCCCCAATCTCAACACATCACAAACAGCCAACAATCATCAACCAATCCATCAATTAACAAACATCCAACAATCATCAAACATCGTATTTCACAGAACAGTCAATTGCAGAACAGTTTTCCCCTTTTACTCTCTTTCAATTTCATGCAAAGTCCTACATTCTTCTAAGTCTAAATTGCAACTCCTCACACCGACCATACTATCTATCATACGCTAAACCCTCACCTGACAAGAAGACGAGGATCTAAACACTTCTAGGAACCCGAATAGCCATGCTCTACAACTCCAAAAATGAAGCTCTTCTCCTCCTCACTGACATCAGCCTACTTCGAACCACCCAAAACCATGATGTGAGAACACTTCCTCTCCTCGCCATGAACACGTAGCAACAAACGGATTGGCAATCGGAGCTCTACAACTCCCGAAATCAAGGATTGAAACTTGGTGAATTTTGGTTCTTGAAAAGGATTTTCGGGGAAAGAGAAAGAGGGAAAAATTGTGAATTTCCGTGAAAATCCGTATTAAATAGTCAGGTCATGATACACGGCGTGTATCACAGATACACGGTCGTGTATCACTCTCTTCCCACCTTAACGAATTTTCGCGTACTCGCTTGTAACTTCAACCCGACTCCACTATGAACCTCCCGGACTTCGATGGGGCCTCAAGAACATTGTTTCCAATGTCTCAACCATCCAGACTCAAGTTCCAAACCTTTTGGTTGGGTGGGGATGTTACAATACTCCTAAATGAAGAATTTGGCATCTACCACTCGTGGTCTCCATCATATTTTGTGTCAGTCACCTCACTAATGTGTCTTCATCCTTGTTGAATGATTCAAAGAGGAATGTGTATTGCATATTTGAAGGACATGTCATGGTGGTTCGAGGAGGATTTGCTGAGATCCTGGAAGGGAGGATGGTCAAGAAGAAATCTCATGAGGTAGTGTGTAGAGGATTCATAAAGCTTGTGTTTGATCCAGGAGGATCCGAGGACGAACGTTTCTAAAGAGGGAGGACATGATGGAATTCGTCAAGATTCTATCTAGTTTAGTATTTTGGTCATAACTATTTACCCAAGACTCCGATTAATGCAAGGCCAATGGGGTTTGAAAGATAATTCAATTACCTTTCCATCCATATATTATGGGACGTCAGATTGAAGGGAGAAGGGATAAATTCTTGTTTGAATTGACGGATTGGATACTAAAAAGTAAAAAGTGCTTATTTAGTAGTTGTCTTTTATTAGGATTAGTTCATTAAAAATTATTTATTTATTACATTTTCATGTAGGAATAAGTTTATTTTTCCTTTTCCTTTTCCTTTATCCATTGTGATTATTGTGTAAAGCCTATATAAAGGCTTCCCTACCCCTTGTTTTGATATAGAATATTTTGATTAATGAAATTTGAGCTTTTAGCTTGTTTGAGTATTTAACTCGTTAGGGTTCTTTGAGAGTGTGTGGATTCACACTCGAGAGAGCGATAGTCGTATCATCAAGACATTCATCCTCGTTCGTGGCCGATATCTATCTTGCTTCCGCTCCTTGTCAAAGATTTCTTGTTTGTTAGTTCCGTGCCATATATTGTTGTCGGGTTTCGTCACAGTCGTTGACGTGGTTCGGATCACAAGCCGAGCAGGATCTCTGCGCCTATGTGGGCATAGTTCGTGGATCTCAGACTAAGACCCGATTTGGTGGTAATTCGAGTTCAAACTGGATCTTATTTTAATGTATTTTATGACATTGAATCTATTTAATACTAATATTGAATGAATAACTATTTAAAGGAGCTCTCTCGCAAGAATTCTCTGGCTCAGAAGAATTACAAGTCACACCACACTAGAGGGTCAAAGAAGTTGCGAGTTAGAGGATTTGAGTTAGTAATAATTCAGTTTGAATTGCTAGTTCTTTGTGTTTTTATGATTATAGAAAGTGTATTGAACTTGTTTAGTTTGTCCACATGTAGGCAGCTGAAAGGGGAGGGAATGCGCCCACCAGAGGTGAGTTGTATGCTATCACTCACACAAAGAAGGATCAAACTTACACTGATCCTAATGTGGTATGTACTTTTCACATGTTTCAATCTAACAAAACAATATGAAATAGTGTGTATGTAATTAACTTAGGGTTTGAAAACATTTTTTTCATTAATGTGCAACATCAGATTCTGGAGCTGACCTGTGATCCCACAACCCCAACATTTCCTTCTACGGATGATGTACTCAGACGTATTTATACGAAGGAGCATAGTGGTAGGGTTCGCAGACTGGGATTTGGCGTGACCCCCTCTCAGGTATGTATTATAGTATATGATATTTAGAGTTTTAAATTAGCCCGATCAATTTTTCGTAATTGTTTGTTTTCCTTGACTATACAGGTCAATATGAGTAGGGAGGCGGGTCGGAGCCAGCCAAAGTAGTAGTTCAGCTACTACCACACATGTCTTTGGTCATTGTCCGCTGATGACACTAGAATCGACGTGATTATCAGCCTCATTTAAGCGACATTTCCTTGCTTGAGACACGGTTTTTGGGGTAGTTTAGGGTGTTTTCACCGATTGATCTATTTCATACCATTCTGGTTACTTTGACCTGTTATGGGTGTATTTGATGTGTTTCTAGTGCTTTTGTGAATGCACAGGTTTTTGCCATCAATTGCATAGCCACGGACGTGCTCGGAAAGCAATGAAGCCTCGAGGAATGCCCATAAACCGATCTAGAAACCAAACAAGTCAAAGCCAGAACATTTCCCTGCCAACACTTACATATTCTGCGAGAAGATCAAAGTTCTCGCCGAACACATGTTGAAGAAATCAAAGGAGAATCCCGTCGAAGATCCAGCAGAGCATCATGAAGAAGTTCTCGGCGAGAATATTCAAAGTTCTCGCCTAGAACTATTGAAGGAATCAAGCCTGGAGTTTATACTAAAGTTCTCGGTGAGAACTTGCAAAGTTCTTAGCAAAAAATATTGAAGATTTACACTGAGAGACTCGTCGAAAGGAACAGAAGGATTTTCACTAAAGTTCTCGCGAGAAATTTCAATTTTCTCACCGAGAAGTCCTTCCTTTTCCGACACAACTATGGACAAACCCTATTTAAGCAAATCGACAGTGATTCATTCAAATACACTTACTCCCAGAAGTAATCCCCCAGACTTGAGAGCTTGACAGAGAGTTGAGAGTTTTCAGGAGAGATATTGACGCCATCATCCCCATCGGAGTATTCGGAGCTAGGAGTGAAGATTGCCAGAGTTCAGAACTTCTCAGGAGTCGTCAGAATTAGGTTTTTCAATTGTTATCTGTTCTTCCTCTGTATGATGAACTCCTTTGTTGTTTTTGATTCTTTTGTGATAGTCATGAGTAGCTAAACTCGTAGAGCTTAGATTAGATGAACTCTAAGTGACCCGGGGCTTTAAAGCGGTCACGGATCGGCGGTAATTAGGTTCAAATTCAGACAGTTTCTCTTGCATGTTTGATTTGTTCTTCATGTCTGTTTCTTTTCTAGCTTGATCACCTAGATTATATTCGTGTTAAGATAAGGATAGTGGTGAACGTCCGCCTTACTTTAAAACATCAATTCAATCAGTTAACCTATTCAATGGAGTGTGCCTTTTGTAGGAACCATTTAGGGTTAATCCGCTTCTAGAGTAACTCATTAATCACAAGTAATTGCACCAGTTAGTTTTCCGTTGTAGAACGCACGGACGGTTAATTAATCTTGGTAGTTAGATATTAGACCTAAGGGTAAGGAGTTATGGTGGTGTTTGAGAACTGAATGAATTAGGATTGAAAACCCTTGGTCTTGTGATCGTCAATGTCCTGGTAATCTTAGGAGGATTCGAAATCTATCTTGTCTGTCATCTCGTTAAGTCAATTCAATCAATCAATCTCTCTTTATTTTCATTTTAATTTCCTTGCATTATAGTTTAGAAGTCGTGGAACTCACACCACGCACAAACTATTTAAACCTAAGTAAATTGCCAGCTTCTTTGAGTAGTCGATTTGAAGAAATCTCCAGAGATTCGATCTAGTCTACTACTGTAGATTAGTTATTTGATAAACCTGTTTACAACGTTCATCAAATTGGCGCCGTTGCCAAGGACTCTTCTTAATTGTTTGAAAAAAGAGTTGGCACTTTATTCTTCTACCTTCCATCGTTTCATCTTTCATCCCAGTTTGATTTTACACCGGTTGTTTTTGTTTTTGTTCCTTGCAAGTTGTCTACAGGTATATGAACCGCACGTTCACTGTTTCTCAGTCTAAGCCTCTCAAGACTAATAACTCAGAAAAGTCGGGTAGTTCTGCACCGCCTAAGCAACCGTGAGTGCTTAAGTAAGCGACAATCGTCCCGCCTTCATCCTTTACCCCCATTAAGATCGAGGAGTTGAAAGAGATCTTTTCATCTTCTTCCGCATCTTCTACTTTATCAGATTCGCTGCCACCTTCTCCTAGTATGGGTGACCAACTACCACCACCGCCTCCTTCTCAGCGCATGATGGCGGATTACAATAAGCCAAGCGCGACTAGCGTTCGGTCAAGCATCGCCACTCCTCACAACGATGTCGATCCTGACTATGAGATCAAAATCCCCTTCCTAGGAATGATCTCTAGGGATGTCCAGTTCGAAGGGAAGCTGCATGACAACCCATGCACACATTTGGCGGACTTCCTAGCCATGTGTGAGACTTTCAAGAGTGGGAATCTCGATAAGAACACCTAATGCTTATGAGCCTTCCCATCTTTCTCAGAGGTGCCGGCAAGAGATAGCTCAATAGCAAGCCACCCGGTCACTACACCAACTAGGATGACCTTGCTCAAGACTTTGTTGAAGAGTATTTTCCTCCAGCCAGAACTACAACATACAAGGATAGCATTGCTCGGTTCAGACAGAAGGACGAAGTCAGCTTATACGATGCTTGGAATGAATTCCAAGAACTTCTCTACGACTGCCCTCGTCACGGATTCGTGCAGAGACAACTAGTTGAAATCTTTGCTCGAGGGATGAATGAAGAATCTGCTAAGTGGGTCAACTCCTTGGCTGAGGGAGTTTGTACCGCGCTCACACCAGAAGCTTCTTTTCTTCATTTTGCAAGCTGTGCATCTAAGTCCAGGAATTGAGAGAAACAATCTGAAGCAGCTAAGAGCCGATTAAGTCTTGAAGAATAGATCAAGGCCGAAGTACATAAACACATAAAGAAGGCTGGCGCAACCCCCAACTCTCCATCAGCTTCTGTCTTTGTTGCCGATTGTGAATGGTGTGGGGTATGTGCTCATAATGGAGAAATTTATCAGAACTTCGGTAAAGGAGACGTCTGGTCTGTAGATAAAGTGAATTTTGTTGGTCAAGGGTTCACCAACAATCAAAAAGGCTACTCCGACTATCGTCAGTTCAGACAATCGTAACAACAAGGGAGCTTCCAAGAGCATCTTCCATACAACTCCGACATCTACCAGATTCAGAACAGCCGACCATCCGGGTCATATCAAGAATAGAAGTCGAACAACCAATCCGGTGGAATCTATCAACCGCCTCACAGGAATCAAAGCAACTATGGTACAACACCTGGCAATCGCCAGAATCAGTGCCCTCATAACAACTATCAAGGTTCTCCTAGCTTCACTGGGGGACAACAGCCTCAAAGATCTGCGCCACAGGACACGCACCAGAGTGAAATGGATAAGAAGCTTGACCTAATCATTATGAGACTTGATGATCATGATGCACAATTCAAAGCTCAAGCTGTTCTGAATCAAGAGCAGATAACTCACCAACAGAATGTGGAAAATCAGTTGAACACCACGAGAAGGAAGTTAAGCACCCTTATCAACCTCATCTCTAGTCAACACCCAAGCCAGACAAAGTCAAACCTGAGGAAGGAACATGTTAAAGCCATCTCGACAAGAAGTGGCAAGCAACTAGTTGGTCCTACAGTTCCTGCCCGGTCATGATTCCTGATGCCATAGCCATTGATATGCCAGAGATCGAGCAGGAAGATAAAGAAGAAGAACAGGAGATGCCTGTCACGCCTCCTCCGAAGCCAACCCCTGAGCCACCTCTTGCTCCCTACATGCCTAAGATTCCATATCCTAAAGCCTTGCTGAAAAAATCTAAGGATCACGACACTCAATACAGGAGGTGGTTTTCAATCTTGAAGAACGCAGAAGTCAAGATACTAGTTACCGATGCTGTCCAGATGATACCACATGTTGGAAAAGTTGTCAAAGATCTTGCAAAAAACAAGAAGAAGGGAGAGTTGTCTTCCGTCTCTGTTAATGAAGAAGAGGATAAAGAAGAAAAGAAGAAGCTTGAGCCACCTCTTGCTCCATATCAGCCCAGGATTTCGTTTCTCAAGCGATGAAGGCAAAGACCTTTGACCCCAAGTTCAGGAAGTGGTACTCATACTTCAAGGACAAGAGGGAGAAAGAAGCATCCCTCACTCCCTCCAATGAAGAATGCTTTGCCGTCCGTACTTGCTCGCCATCTATACCTCCCCAAACTAAGTGTTCTGATCCTGGTTCTTCTACTTTACCTTGCTTTATCAATGGTATAAAAATTGATCGTAGCTTGGTTGATTTAGGTGCATCTATCAATGTCATGTCTACTTGCTTATATGAAAAGTTAAATCTAGGTGAATTGAAACCAATTAGTATGTAGTTAGTTTTCGCTGACAGATCTGTTAAAGCACCTAGGGGATTAATTAAAGATGTAGCTATCCGTTGTGGTCCTTTCACTATTTTGGCTGATTTTGTAGTTATGGATACTCGAGAGGAGGATGTTACTCTCCTCCTAGGCCGGCCGTTCATGGCAACAGCCGGCATGACAATCAATGTTCCGAACGGCTCGTTGACATTAAGGTTCAGAAAGGATAGCGTAACATTCCGCCTCAAGGACGGTATGAAGTACATTCCCAAGGGAGAGGCTCATTGTTTATACTTTGATACTAAGGAGTTGGCCTCGGTCAACTCCACTACTAATGACATTTTGAGTGTTTCTCCCAAGATTGCTATGACAGGTGCTGAACAGATCATCAAACCGAAGAATTAACCTCCGGCACATAGGCCAAGGAAGAAGGAGGAACTGAAAGCTCCCATTGTTGAATCACCACGAGCTAGAGATCCTGGTAAAGTAAAGAAGGAGAGAAAAGTGAAGACTAAGGTGGCTTGGAAGCCAATTACTCCTCCATCATCCGCCAATCCACCAGATGAAAGCAAGGATATGAAGGATTTCTTCGGGCCGATCGAAGTTACCGGACACCTCCCCGATGGATGAACTCAGTTGACTCACATCAATGGGGCGATTCCTTCTTACTAGAGGTAAACCGAAGCTGTACATCATCGATTCTGATGCGAGCGTGAAGGAAATCCTGAGTTGGGATGCCTCTTGATCGTCATCCAGGTATCGTCCAGCTCAAGGACGTTAAACGAGAGCACTTCGTGGGAGGCAACCCACGGCTAGAGTCCATTTTGAATTATTGAGTAAGTTTTTCGTCATTTTGACTTTCTTCTGTATGGATCCAGAACACTTGTCCCGGTTTCCTTTTGATCTTTTGTTGTTTTTGTTTTTGTAGGAACTTTTGTAGCTACTCCGCTCCACTCCGGACTCTCCGTTTTCATCCCCTACATCGACCATCTAGTTCCAGGTTCTCCGTATCTCTCTACTCTAATTTAGTCCTGTGAGGACACAGAATCGTTTATGTGTGGGGTAGGATGTTAGAAACTTTGCATGATCTTGTGTGAATTTCTGTAATTTCATGGCTTATTCAATTCCTCTACCATAGAATTTCTCGGTTCTTGACTTGTGATGTTAAGTTGTTTTTTCAAGTTTTTACAATGATGCTTAGACTGCTTAACCTAGAACCTGTAACCAACTTGCTTGCATTAATGCTAAATTGCCTGGTCAGAACAGAAATTTATATCACGCTTGTAGTTTTCACCTTGATTGCATGAAAATGATCGAATCCGACTAGCAAACCAGTTGTGAGCTTTTGATCCATTGCACATAACTTGCAATTTCAATTCTTTTTGAGTGGCTTTCTCGTATCTTGAATGAGTTAGAATTTGTATGAGACGTATTTGAGACCACATGATGACACGAGTACTAGGATGATAGAGGCACCTAGAAATTGCTACTAAACTAGAAGCCAACCTAACGATAAATCCTGTAGGTGTAAACCCTTGTGTTTGGCCCTTCTTTCGATATGTTTATACATTATAGTCATTTCCCATGTTTTCTTATCCCCGTTGATCTCCTGTGGTAGTAGTTTGAGATTAGCCTACCGGAAGTCGGTCTGTGGTAACTTGCTTATAGCCATTAAACAGGTGGCCGTAGCTATTATGTCCGGACATGTAAACCCCTCTAGCAACTTAAAAAATCAGCACTAAAAGAAAAAAAAAACAAAAAATTCAAAGAAAAGTTCAAGTCAAAGTAGTAGTAGAAATTTCAAAATGTTCTTCTCCCTACATATGGAAGAATGAAATCAAAGTAAATGTGAAAGAAAGAAAAATCAGAAAAAATTTAGAAAAATAGAAAAAAAAATAAATAAAAGTGCTAGGTTGCTTGAGGATATCATAGGATGAGTGTACACTATTTCATCCGTGTTTGGTTAAACGGTAGGAAGCCATAGACTTGATTCAAGGGAAGTTGGTCGATTGCTACGCCACACCAAAGCCATCATCATCATACATCCATTCATTATAAACCCTTGTAGTGTAGGATCGTTACAGTCCCATGCAAGTCCTCTAGACTAGTTTCTCGTGTTGTCATAGTGGCGGAGATGTGGTCGAATTGCAAACATATGACATACTTCGGTTGAGAAAGTGATTGCGAGCATAAACACGTCCCTAAACACAGAGTGGGAGAGTTCCCCCATTTACTAAATATTTTTATGTGTGAGGAGTCTGGTCGGTTAGGTCAGATTTGTGCATGATTGGTGATCGCTCCTTGTTTGTGTGTAGATAGTTAGTGAGACCGGGTTGTTTGGTTGACGTGTATGCATGTTAGGTCACTTATTCTAGGTGTAGCTATTTAATAATTCATTGTGAAGGCTTGAATCTCACCCTGATCAATCTTGTCATTTGTGAATCTGAGTGATAACTAGTTCGGTTTGCTTAAGGACAAGCAAAAGCTTAACTGTGGGGTATTTTGATGACACTAGAATTGACGTGATTATCAGCCTCATTTAAGCGACATTTCCTTGCTTGAGACACGGTTTTGGGGTAGTTTAGGGTGTTTTCACTCGATTGCTCTATTTCATATCGTTATGGGTACTTTGACCCGTTATGGGTCTATTTGATGCATTTCTAGTGCTTTTGTGAATGCACAGGTTTTTGCCATCAATTGCGTAGCCACGGACGTGCTCAGAAAGCAATGGAGCCTCGAGGAATGCCTAGAAACCGATCCATAAATCAAACAAGTCAAAGCCAGAACATTCCCTTGCCAACACTTACATATTCGGCGAGAAGATCAAAGTTCTCGCCGAATACATGCTGAAGAAATCAAAGGAGAATCCCGTCGAGGATCCAGCAGAGCATCATGAAGAAGTTATCAATGAGAATATTCAAAATTCTCGTCGAGAACTATTGAAGGAATCAAGCCTGGAGTTTATACTGAAGTTCTCGGCGAGAACTTCCAAAGTTCTCACCGAAACATATTGAAGATTTACAATGAGAGACTCGTCGAAAGGAATAGATGGATTTGCACTAAAGTTCTCGGCGAGAACTTTCAATGTTCTCGCCGAGAAGTCCTTCCTTTTCCGACGCAACTACGGACAAACCCTATTTAAGCAAACTGACAGTGATTCATTCAAATACACTTACTCCCGGAAGTAATCCCCCAGACTTGAGAGCTTGAGAGAGAGTTGAGAGTTTCCCGGAGAGATATTGACGCTATCTTCCCCATCGGAGTATTCGGAGCTAGGAGTGAAGATTGCCAGAGATTGGAACTTCTCAGGAGTCGTCAGAATTAGGTTTTTCATTTGTTATCTGTTCTTCCTCTGTATGATGAAATCCTTTGTTGTTTTTGATTCTTCTATGATAGTCATGAGTAGCTAAACTCATAGAGCTTAGATTAGATGAACCCTAAGTGACCCGGGGATTTAAAGCGGTCACGGATCGACGGTAATTAGATTCAAATTCAGACAATTTCTCTTGCATGTTTGATTTGTTCTTCATGTCTGTTTCTTTTCTAGCTTGATCACCTAGATTAGATTCGTGTTAAGATAAGGATAGTGGCGAATGTCCGCCTTACTTTAAAACATCAAATCAATCAATTAACCTATTCAATGGAGTGTGCCTTTCGTAGGAACCATTTAGGGTTAATCCGCTTCTAGAGTAACTCATTAATCACAAGTAATTGCACCAGTTAATTCTCCGTTGCAGAAGTGAACGCACGGACGGTTAATTAATCTTGGTAGTTTAGAAGTCAATTCAATTGATCAATCTATCTTTATTTTCATTTCAATTTCCTTGCATTATAGTTTAGAAGCCGTGGAACTCACACCACACACAATCTGTTTAAATCAGATTAAATTGTCAGCTTCTTTGAGTAGTCGATTTGAAGAAACCTCGAGAGATTCGATCTTGTCTACTTCTGTAGATTAGTTATTTGACAAACTTGTTTACAATGTTCATCACCCGCTGAGGATTGCGTGAGAGTGCTAGAGGCAGAGGTCTAGTGCCTCAGCCAGTTGTAGGCGTAGGTGCAACTAGGGCTGGCAGTCGGCCCGGTTCGGTCAAGAACTTTAGGTGACTAGAGAGGACTCTCACACTATCCCAGTCACTACAACTTGGAACACCAATAACCTCACCTTGATAAGTCTTCGCCCTCAGATCTTCCACAAAGTTACTTTCCATATTTTCGAGAACTTTGAATGCTTTCTCATAAGCTGAAGCCGTATCCAACATTGAGAATGTGGAATTCCACCTAGTTGGTACATCTAGTAAGGGCATTTTCTTACACTTCATCTTCCTGATGGCCACAGCATTCCTGAAACACTCTTCACGTGCTGGCGATGCACGAACCCATCTCACCGCCTCCCTCACTCGCCTAACTGACATTCTAATCTTATTTAGTCCATCTTGAACTATTAGATTGATAATGTGGCAAACACAACGAACTTGCAAGTAGTTTCCGCTCAAGAACTGAGTACCCCAACCATGTATTTCGAAGTTAGACAAATTAGACATCAGCGCATTAATCAATTGGATATCAAGTTCAGTTCAAGCAGTAGCCCTATTTCGAACTTACATTTACGATGAGCTACTCCGAGACTTCGAGAGTTCGAGTGAGCCGATGGAAAGGATGAGCAACGAAGTGTTCAACACCTAAAAAGTTTTAAACACAGTTGAAGGAGGAAGCTGAATTAGGAGGCTGCAAGTTGAAGTTCTAACTATCTAACCTAATTTCAAAATCGTATAGCTGGACTAGAAGAAAATAGGACTTACATTTCAGTTCAGACTAGGGAAATCGGCGGTGCCAGTAGTAGGAGGATGGAATGGAAGGATGACTTCGATCGGTGAGTAGCAGGAGGATGGAAATCGGCGGTGTCGGCGCCTCTGCAACCTTCGGCAGAGACAGAGAAAACGCCTGCGGCCGTCGGTGTTGCTGATTGCCGGCCGCCGTCAGTCCTGCTGCCGCCTTTGGTGTTGCACTTGCTGCAGCCGCCGATTTCGTCGCTCCACTCCACCTCCAGTACAACGCTTCACAGAGAGAGAGACTAGAAAATAGAAATAGAATCGTGGAGTGGTGGATAGAAAATAGACTTAGGAATAGAATCGTCGGTCCCTATTCGGCTTTCTTGGTTTTTTCGGTTTTTGACCGAAAACCGGCAAAAAATCGAAAACCTAAAATTTGGAACCGGCCACCGAACCGAGTCGGTTTATTTTTGTCTTGGTTCTCTCGGTTTAGGTTCGGTTTTCGGTTTTAACCGAAAAACCGGTAACCGACTGCCAGCCCTAGGTGCAACGCCTAAGCCAGTTGGTGGGGTGTCATCTTCCGCGCACGTCATATCTTCTAAGGGAATAGAGAAGATGTTGGTCGATCTTGATGCCGAGATGCTAAACTCGGGGGAAGACGACGAGGACGAGGACGGTGAGTAGATAGGAGTAGACATGTGCATTTAGTGGATGTTTTTTGTGCATTCGGATAGCTGTTTCCACATTTATATATAATATTTTTATGCCATGCAATTGAGTATTTCATAAATAAAAAATTTGAAATGTAAAATCACTGTAAGTAGGTATTCAAACTAGAAGAGTATAAGAATATGACAAAATGTAGAAAAAAACTGCCATCTGACCTATAATATGGCGTCGATCAGAGTTGTTTGGCATCGGTCATGGCTAACGCTAAACAATCCTGTAATATGGCGTCGGTCTGTGTTTAGCATCAGTTGTGATTGACTCTAAAACAGTCAACACATAGTTGACTGAGCAAAACCATTACCGTCGGTTGCAACATTAGCGTCGGTTGGGCAGATAATTGACGCTAAATCCCAACCAAACCAATCGGTTAGTGGGTGGGTCAGGAAAATATAGCTTCAGTCGGTTAGCATTTAGTGTCAATCAATCTGCCGACCGACGCTATATTTTAGTATAGCCAGTTCTAGCGTCGGTTTGTGGGGGATTCAACTTATGTTAATTATTTACATTTACGACAACCAAAAATTAAGCAAAATGGTAGCATAAAAAACAAAGACTCAGAGTAAGCCATGTGGTATGTGGGGGATTCAACTTATGTTGCTTTTATCGCTTGTATTATCTTCTTCTTCCTTCTTGATGGCATCGATGGTGGTGGTGATCGGTGTAGAGTGAATCCTTTTTGGACAGCATCGACGGACAGGGAACCTGATGGTGTTGACCGACTCTTCCACAAAGGATGTGTCGGCCGGGGCGAGGGTCTCCACTATCTCAACTCAGATTTGGCAGTAGGGGAGAAGGAACAAGAAGAAGACGAAGGAATAGTGGATCAAAAGAGTGAGAAGAAAAGTCATGACGGGAGTAAATGGGATGGGCGGCCAAGAAGGACTTAGAGAGAGAAGTTGACGTTTTTGGTTGGTGATGGATTCAAAAGGGGGTCCTTTGGGTTTGGTGGTGATCAGGTTTATTGAGAAGGGAAAGTGGATCAGAGAAGAAGAATAAGAGAGAGATAGTTAGACAAGGTGATTGGAGTGATTTGGCCAATTAGGGTTAAGTTTTAGAATTCCGGA
This sequence comes from Linum lewisii, assembly GCA_034768395.1. Classification (NCBI taxonomy): domain Eukaryota; kingdom Viridiplantae; phylum Streptophyta; class Magnoliopsida; order Malpighiales; family Linaceae; genus Linum; species Linum lewisii. The sequence goes on along the minus strand of CM068301.1, from coordinate 44,084,851 downwards.
AATACCCAGGTCTAATTGGTTGGAACCAATTCCAACCCCTATTTAGAACACAAAGGTTTTCCATCGCTCAGTTAGAGCAGAAAGAAAGAAAAAATGCATTGTCTGTCTTGAATGTCTAGATGGCGCCCTAGTGCTCACGAAACTAGAAAAGGGTAAAGTGGCTGTAGCTTTTTATACAACCTTTTTCACAGCGGAAATATCGTATGGTACTGGTGATCTAAGGTCATTACAGGTTACCCCTACGATCTCTGATGCTATGAACTCGATGCTTCTTGCGGCATTGTTAGACTCGAAACTCTATGCAGAAGTTTTTGCTATAAGCCCGACCAAAGCAACCAGTCCGGACAAGTTCATTGGATTTCTTCCAAAAATATTGGAATATTATACATTTAGATGTCACTCGTGCAATTCAGGACTTCTTCCGCTCCAACCATATGCTGCCGGCTCTAAACCATACTTGGTTAACCCTCATCTCAAAAATACCCGACCCAAGGTCGATGAAAGATCTTCGTCCAATTGGTCTTTGAACAGTCGTATATAAAATAATCTCAAAAGCATTACTAGACGTCTTTCCAAAATTTTACCTCTAGTCGTAAACCCGTGCCAAAATGGCTTCATAAATAATAGATCCATAACAAATAACATTCTCTTGGCGCATGAACTGATGCACCATTTCAAGTGTCATGCAGGTAATCAACAATACATGGCTTTAAAGATTGATATGGAAGAGGCTTACGACGAGTGAGTGGGCGTTCCTATTCCCATTCCTGCACACGCTTGGCTTTGTACCATGTTTCATCTCTTTACTTCATGCTTGTCTTTTGTCGGCAACTATGGAAGTCTTGGTGAATGGCACGCCATAATGTGGTTTTTTCTCCCCATCTAGAGGGGTACGACAAGGAGACCCATTGTCCCCCCTTCTTTTTTCCTTATACACGGAAGGCCTTTCATTGCTGATCGAGCAGACAATTCGATCCAAAGCTTTGAGAGGCAATGGTATAAATAGCCAATGCCCAAAAATCTCACATCTAATGTTTGCTAATGACACGATTTTGTTCTTAATGGCTACTTCATCCTCGATTCAAAATCTGAAATCACTTCTCCACACATACGAGACAATGAGCGGCCAAAGGGTCAATCTTTTAAAATCAGCTGCTCTATTCAGTGTAAATACGCCACAGACTAAACAATCAGAGTATTTGACATCTTTAGGTGTGTTAATTTTTTATCCAAAACAATGATACCTGGGTCTTCCGTGTATTGTCTTACGTTCAAAGCAAGAAACCTTCCAATTTCTAGAAGATCAAGAATATCCTTGCGATTGAGCAGTTGGAAACGACATTGCCTGTCTCCGGTAGGTGTCCACACGCTCCTAAAATCGGTTATTGTCGATTACCAGTTTATGTCATGTCTTATGCCTCTGTTTTAACAGCCTTATGGCCAATTTCCAGTGGGGACAGGTGGGAACAAGTAAGAAATAACATTGGATCTTTAGGTCCCGACTTTCCCTACCCAAACATTTGGGGGGTTTGGACTACAAGGATTTTATACTGTTTAACCAAGCCTTGCTGGCAAAAAAATGTTGGTAAATTCTTCATAATCCAGATTTGTTGCTTACTAGGGTCCTTAAAGCTAAGTATTTCGATGGAGGAACCATTCTGCAAGCTCGCGCTTGCTCTCGCCCTTCACATGGCTTTTGGATTCTCCTTCATGGTTTTGATTTACTGAAGATTGGCATTAGCTGGAAAATTCGGTCTGGTTTTATTCTACACCCGTTATAGACTAACTGGATTCCTCCAGACTTCCCAATAATTCCAACTTGATGCTACCTTGGGCCTTACTCTGGTCCTTTATCTATCTCCGGATATATTTTGGGTGGACGGTGGGATAGAAATTTACTGCGGTAGCACTTTTCTGAATCCTTTGTCTCTAAAATACTTCAAATACTCCTCCCCTTGACCCCGTACCTTGATTCTATTGTGTGGCACTTCTCTGGGCTGGTGTTTATTCCACTTCCTGAGGGTATGATTTGGCATTCCGACTGGAAAAAAAAACAAAGAAGTCGCGTAAAGATGTCCACATTCAGGATGAGCCGTTGTGGCTTTCAACCTGGGAGATCCCAATGTAACCACAATTAAGATTCTTCCTTTGGCGCATGCTTCATAGAATTATTCCAACTATGGATTGTTTGATTACCAGGAATATGGAGATTCAGCCGAGTTGTCTGGTTTGTCAGGCCATAGATGAATCGCTAGAACACTTGTTGTTTGAGTGCCCTATCTCTCTTGCTTTCTACCGTATGGCTCGTCTAACACCACCAGCCTACATAAACACCCACTTCGTAATCTACAAGAGGAACATTCTCCAGCATCAACTTGACCTTCCACCGGTGTGGATTTTAGCCCGGTGGAGGGTTTGGAAGGGAAGGAACCATGTAGTTTTCAATCATGCACAATTTTCAATTGACTTCCTTTTCCAACAATTTGTGTCTCACCTCTCGGAGTTGCCATTGTTCTGCCAACCTCCAACAATACACCTGTCTCCACCACTAGCCCTTGTTCCACAACGACTCCCTTGGACACCCCCACTTCAACAGCGATTTAAGGTAAATGTAGATGGTGCGATCCAAGACCCCCTTGGTGGATCCACGGGTTGGGTGTTATGCACATCTTCGGGCATGATCCTCCATGTTGTAGGGACTCCTTATCCAGGTATTACAGATCTTTTCATCCTTGAACTCCTAGCGTGTAGGGATGCGATTTCTTGGTGTGTCTCTTCGGGTCTTTTCAGGTTGACTTTGAAGGTGACACGGGGATGGTTTAGAAGGCCGTTCAAGATCAAGAAAACACAAGAGCTCGGGGTGGGATCATCATCCAAGAGATCATCCGTTTATTGTCTTCTAGTCCAAACTTCAAGATGCTCTCGGTCGCCGCCTCAGCAAATAGAGCCGCCCATTCTGTGGCACGTATGTCTCTTAGATATCTTTCAGGGATGTTGTCGGTAGTCCTCACTCACTGGGTAGATTGTAGTTAATTTACTGCTTACTGCCTTGATTCTCCTCCCGCAGATATCTTCGTAAAAAAAATTCCAACCCCTATTTGGTTGGATGCTAATCTCTCCCAATGATTAATTATAACCGAGTCTCCGGATTTTGTATGGTGACATAATATTTTTTATGTCATCCATAGATAATGCAACTCAGCCATTGGATGCAATCATTTATGTTATCCGGATTTACACCCTCTAATTAATGTAATCAATTGTCATTGATATGATTTGATTTTTTTAGTGTAATAATTATGGTTATATATTATATTTATTCTATGCAATCAATCTTGATCACACTTACCAAATATGAGCTTAGTCATAGCCGAATAAAATCCTTCTTCTGCCTGCAACGATTTATAATTTTTCATTCGATCAATTCAAATTTTCCAGCAAATTCCGAGCCTCATGGAGCCTCCTGAAGTTATCGATAAAGCCAACAATCCTCCATTGAGCGGTGATTTTGATCTTTCTCATTCTAGATGATCCAGAAAATCAACCCGCAACCGATGACAATACTGCACCATGTTCTGTTAAGCTCGAAATTGTGCAAGGCCACGATATTTTCCATTCATACTTTTATGTTTTACGAAGAATTCATCACGAAATACAGTAATAATAGTATTGCATGCATTTTTCAAACTCTTTTGTATTTGGATTCGTAATGGAAATACCATAAATTTGTTTCTTCCAACCTGACGATTCTGCTTGCTAGTTTTTTATATAGTTTTCTTAATCCGTTGCCCACGTTTCCCAATAGGAGAATTAGTCATTCTGCACACAAATTACTATTATCAACATAATGAGAGTAAATGAAACAAGAACACTTGAATATCCCAATCAGCAGAATCAGTAATATTATTCGTAAAATACTATTATCAGCACGACTCACAGTATTCATAGACCAAAAGAAACCAAATCATAGACTAAACGACCCAAATCAGAGACTGTAAAACAAAAATCAGAAAAAAGAAGACACAAATTAGTAGTACTATTCCTAAAACGTTATCATCAGCAGATTCACATTATTCAGAGACAACTAAATGGCCAAATTCAAGCCTATTATCAGCAAGTATAAAAAAGTAATAGTATTCCTACAATACTATTATCAGTAGACTTCAAACACCCTCCATATATATACAGTTTTAATCAATCTCCACAAGATAACTACATCTGCAAGTTCACTTTACTTGGCATCAATAACACATGATGATTCAATCCTTGCCTGTTCATCCAGAACTAGATGTAGTATTTCAAGTGCAGCAGCACTTGAAATGCTACATCTAGTTAATAACCTTCTACACAATTAGTAATAGTATTCCTAAACTAATATTAATCAGCGAAATCAAAGTATTAGGATTCCTAAAATACTATTTTAGTACATTCAACCTATTCATAGACTAGCTTTACCAATTGAATCACCTAAATAAGAGACGCGAAAACCCAAATCAACCAAGAAAACTATTTCAACAGATTCACACCATTTGGAGACTAGAACTACCAATTGAATCACCAAAATCACAGACCCCAAAACCCAGATCAAACAAGAATAATAGTATTATGAGAATAACAATATACTGTACAAATCCAATCTCAGAGAAAATAACCTACATCAGAGCAAAATAACCTAAAACAGAGATGAATGACAGTGCACGAAAATCATTCACAACAAAATCGACCCACAAAACCTAGTTTCTTGGCACATGCAAACCCATAAATTGAAAACTAAGTGAAGTTCCGAAACAAACTTGAAGGAAGGTCCGACGATACAGAAGTCTGAAACGATGGTTGTTAGTTCGAAGACAGGAAACGGTAATGGATACGGCCGACGGTTATTGAGGACTAGGAAAACGGCAACGATGTTTAGTTCGCCAGTTAACAAGGCCTCGGAATGGCGTCGGAAACGAAGCCTGTGTGTGGAAACTTTTCGCCGCCACCAGAGTTTCGAGAGAGGGAGTGAGGGGCGATTTTTCCTTTTTGAACAGATGGAAGGGAAAGTTAATGAAAATCGTAAATTTTATGGCTCCAAATATAGTAATAATAATTTTTAATATGGGTAGTAAAATTGGGAAATCTATCTATATATAATGGGATTTCAACTTTTACTTACTACCACGTCAGATTTACCACCCCTCTCGTTAATTTGAGGAATCTAACCAATAACCAAATTTTCTCCTTTTTTTTCTCTTTTATTTTATAAACAAATAAAAAAAATCGCCCACGTTTCCTCAACCTTGCTGCACTTCTACGAATACCATTTCAATTTTTTTAACATATCAAAATTTTAAGACAATTTTAACTAACATTCCACATTGTTTTTTCCCTTAAGTTACTAACCATTTCAAACTTCTATATTCTAATGTATGAAATATAATTTATTTTCACAAATATAATTTATTATAATTTAAGAGTAAAATTATATAAATTTTAATATATTTTATTTAATTTGAAGAAAATTATTCAGTATTCATGTCATGACGAGATAACCAAAGAGATAAACAATATCGATACCCGTATAATCCAAAAAAATCCAGATTAATTTAATTATATTTTTCATTGACATCATGAGCAGGATTAACATATAATATTTTATAAAAATATATCAATTTGATATATTTTATTTAATTTTTTAAAATCAATGTCATCAACTCTTATTATGCTCAACTAAGTGAAAAATACAATAAAACATTAATAATACAAATTTTATTTATATATAATGAGATTTTAACTTTTCCTCTTGCTACATCAAATTAAACAAATTATAAATATATAAACCCTTATTTAAATTTCTAAAATTTTAATTATAAGATAATCGGGCTTTAAAACAAATTCAGTAAAATTTATCATTTATGATGAGACTTTACATTTTTACTTCCAATAAAATATTATATTATAATATTTAACTTAATTTATTAATAATTAAAAGAGAATTTTTAAGAAAATATATATTTAGCTAATCAATTAAACATGCACTGGCCAACAGGCCGGACAATCAATCTAGTATAATATTATATTATTATATTACCTCCACCCTTGGATGTGTAATACGAAGATTCAATGATTCTAAAAACTTATAACTTATGTCTATAAGACATAACCCTCACTAATAGGGGTGGAAAACAGTCGGTTAGTGGTTAACCGTAACCGGTCAAACCGGTTACTCGTAACCGGTCAAATCGGTTACTCGTAACCACTTTTAGGCCAAAACATGAACCGGAACCGTACCCTAACTAGAGAACCGGGTAACTGTAACCGGTATTTATCCGGTTACGGTTAGAACCGGGTAACCGTAGTCGTAACCACTTTTGTTATGACATGCACAGTTATTGTAGCCAATTGTTATTTGAATCCATGCGGCTATCCCAAAATCTGCAACTAGTCCAGATTTAATGGTACAACTCCAAAATTGTAGTACAGATTTATTGTAGCCAAATGTTATTTACACTTAGTAGCAAAATCAGCACAACGTGAAACTCAGCAGCAAAATCAGCAATAATGTTCAAACTATTTGTTTAGGGTATTACATTTTTAGGGGTTTTGTGCTTTTTTATTAAAAAATAACAATACAATAATGTTCTCAACCATCAAAGTAGTAAAACGTAGCCATAATAACTTTAACATAAAATCATAAATTATAGAATTTAAGTATACCGGTTAAAATCGATTTGTGTCGATTAACCAAATAATTAACCGCAATAACCATTTACCCGATTCTAGTCAAAATCATACACCGGAATTGATACAACTACAGGTTTCAGCTAACCAGTAGTTGACCAATTCGGGTTTGGTCAACCCAGATTAACCGAAAACCAATTACCACCCTACTCACTATTCTCACCATTCCTAATCCGCCGAGTCTCCATAGGTTCTCTCATAGGTCATAACGGCAAACGATAGAGCTCATTGGCGAACTGTGAAGATGAGTGGAAGTTCTGTATCCAAAGCAGCCGCAATCTTCTTCTTGTTGGCTTTTACTTCATTTGGTAATTTGACAAAATCTCATTTCGCTTTTTTGTTGTTGTGTGTTTTCGATCTGTTTTCCTTGTGTACTGATATTACTCAATTCCGATCTATTTTTCCTGATTGCTAATGCTTTCCCTTCCCAACTGTTTATCTTGTTGGCTTTATCTCAGTTTCGGCAAAGTCTGGCGATGTAACCGAGCTACAGATTGGCGTGAAGGTACGGTTCCTCTTTCAGAACTCTGTTCTGCCATCTGCAGTCTGCAACCTATGTATCTTCCGGCCTTTCTCCTGTGTTTTGGACACGAAACATTGTAGATGTAAAGATTCCACGCCTTTTTAACCGGAAGATGAACCTAGAATAATGTATTCGCAGTCATTAGGGCTTGCTATTCTTGCGTATGCATACTTGAGGATAATATTTTGCTGATTTCTGCGAGTAGTTTGAAAACAATTTAGCGGTTCTCCTAAGTCTGAATGCATACTGTTACTGTTGTTCTTATGTTTGATTATCTTTTCATGTGGCAGCACAAACCTGAATCTTGTGAAATTCAGGCCCATAAGGGAGACAAGATCAAAGTACACTACAGAGTGAGTTAGTTTTTCTTTTGGTTGATCTTGTTTGGTGGTGCAATCAATGAGTGTCTTTGTTATGCACATCTCTTATCAATCATGAAGATACTTCTTCTAGGTTTTTTTGTGATTCTGGTGCGTTAATTTTCTTTTTCCTTTTCTTAAGATTTTGTTTTATTGATATCCTTTTCTTAAGAGTTTAAAAGATCCTCTTTTCTGATTGTCTGTTATCACTTGCTAAATATTCCATGAACTTTATAACTTATTAGTTAGCCCTCTGTGGTCAGCAGCATATGCACTATCCCCAGTTAGTCTTCCTGGATCGTTTCCATCACTTCCCAGCCTTACTTACATCCTGGTCACTAGTCTAGTCTCCCCAACTTGGAATATAGGGCTAGTATTCTCCCCCATCTTTTAGATTTTTTTTTTACATAGTTCGTGGTTTAAGTGAAGCTTGGACATTTCCTTTGATTTTCTGTCCATATTAGGAACGAGTAATCATGAATCATGTATTAATTATTACAGGGAAAACTTACTGATGGCACTGTCTTCGACTCCAGCTTTGAAAGAGGTGATCCAATTGATTTTGAGCTTGGCAGTGGGCAAGTTATCAAAGGTGTGCTAGTGCATGGCTAACATCCTCTGCTTTATTGTGCGTCTTAGTTCAGTATCATTGTTATCAAATGTTTATCACCTGAAGTTGACTATTGACTGTTTGATGCAGGATGGGACCAAGGACTGTTGGGGATGTGTGTTGGTGAGAAGCGAAAATTGAAAATTCCTGCAAAACTCGGTTATGGTGACCAAGGCTCCCCCCCTACAATTCCAGGTACTTGGTTCCGTACCATTCCTTGTATATTGTCTAATGCTGGTTTGCATTCTCAATTGGCATGTCCTATAAGATTTCAGTTAGTGTCGTATTCAGCCCCCACAACTTTAATAAGTTGCTGTTGACTGATTCATCAAAGAAAAAAGATTTTGTAGATAGCGAATTGGTTAGGGGGTCCTTTCCATCATCGTTCAGCATTTTGGTTGGCTGTATATGTTTGATTATACGAAATGCAATGCTGGTTGAGAATGTTCATCCCTAGTGCCAGTGAAACAAACTATCTTGGTACTCTTGTATTAATTAAGCTTGTTTATTGATTGAAATCTGATACAGTTGAAGTTTAGCTTGCCGAACCTTGAAATAATAGATCTAAGGTAAGTAACAACTATCACTGTTTATGTGATGATTATGCAGGTGGAGCAACATTGATATTCGACACAGAGCTTGTTGCCGTAAATGGGAAGAAGACAAAGAGTGGAGAGAATGCATCTGCAGCAAAAGATAGTGAGCTCTAGTTCTAATCTAGCACTCTACAAGTTTAACGGATCGTTTGCTTTTTAGGGGTTGAAAACGGAGGTGTTATCAAAATGGTGTTTTTGAAACCCCAAATTTGGGCTTATACCATCATTTGCTTTTCGTGTTTTCAATAGTGTATTTGAAGTAGTTGGTTTCCATAAATCAGACACTTTTACGGAATTATCCCCACACAATCCCCTTTATAATTCCAGAATTCCTCTACCTATATTCCCTTGACGAACACCATATTCCCCACTCTCTTCCTCTAATAGCCAAGAACTCGTAATCAGCAGTGTCCAGTCTGCAATCTACCCTTTCCCTGACGAATTTTGAACTGAAAGTCGTGTGCGATGGTGCTTTCAATAGGGTCATCCACCATGGGGGCTTCGGAGTTATCATGTATGATATCGAAGGGAGAGTTGTAGATGGAAGAGCGAAGAGTTTTGTTTGTGGAGCACCAATTTGTGCGGAGACTATAACTATTTTCGCAGCAGTAGAATTAGCGGCGAGCTACAATGTTAAATTTGTTGTCCTCTCTGATTGTTTGACTCTCATAAAGGCGTTAGAAGACCAGCTTGATCAATGGTGGTGGGAAGCGGCGGCAATTCTGGCGTCAATTTCTCGAATCTTGAGGAATTTTACGGACATCGTGATTGTCCATGTGGGAAGGAATGAGGTTAGCGAAGCGGATCGTTTAGCAAAGAGAGCTAGAGACGCTGAACTTGAAGATTATGGACTGCTGTTTTAGACAGAAGTGTTTTTTGTGTTTTCTCGATGGTCTGTACTCGAATTTGAACCTTCGTTTTTGTGGTCTTGCTCATGATTAATGAATTAATCACCCCTTCACAAAAAAAAAAAAAAACTCGTTCCGGTCACTTTCGGCGTCTACGCCAGGCACATAAGCTAGGGACAAGCTGCCTGTCCTTCGCTAGTGTGGCATTAAAGCTAGAATCTGCACCTCTCGCACATCTTATGTTTGAACACTTGTTCGTGAACCTCTAGTGTGGCAGAAAATGCATGGGATGATGCATTGTTGCCTCAAGCAAAATTTGAAGCAAATTACTGAGAAGTATAACAGACTTAATACAAAAGTAAAGAAGGAACTGGAGGATGATCTAGGAATCTTAAGTCGGTTTATGACAGTGTTGCACGAAAAAAATTATGTGCTTCCTTTCTCTTCTCCTGCTGTATAAGACATGACTACGGATTTCTTGTAACGACTCGTTTTTTTTATTGTTGTTACTTGAAAATTTTAATCGAAATTGAGTGAGTTGAATGGAACTCGTAAGTTTTTATCATATTGGCTCTTGAACCGCAGATAGTAGTGAGTAAATTGGTCATAACTCAATCGTTTTAAGCCCAAACGAGAAATGGTCAGAACTTGTGCAATTAGAACAATGAGGTGAACACTTTTAAAAAATTGGGATTCAAGTTTGGCCAGGAGACAACGACCATTGTGAATAAAAGTCAAACGCCATAGCGATCATTAGTATACAAATTATACATTTCTTAAAAAGGCATAACAACATTTTATTTATGTTTTTCATCATCCCCAAAGCTCCAAAGGCAATAGGAGAGGGTTTTTTACGAACCTAAGTCCTTGGAATCGTAGGAAAAACTTAAGGGAGCAAGGAGAACGACCGGTGGTGGTCTCTTTGGTTTTTCTCGGTCTTCAATTCAAGGTAAGAATTGTTTCGATTGATGAGTTCTTCTTGATTGGGCGTAACTCTAGGTGTGATTAGTAGTTGTGAGTTTGTGATCAGAGGTTTGTGCAAGGGCCGGGGTTTCTTCAGTTGTTCATGGTGGTTTTCAAGAAGAAGTTTGAGATTCTAACAAAAAAGGGGAAGGAAAACTCGGTTTACTCGGGTCAGGGCTTAGCACAAATTAGATAGTGGTTGTGAGGAATTAAAATATGTCTTAGATTAATTTGGAATGCATGTAATGTTGAGAGATGAAATTGATTAATTAAAGTGATGTGTTGTTTGTGTGAAATGTGCTTGTTTAATTTGAGTTGACTTGGATTGACTTGGAAAATTGACTAGGTGGCTAGTGGAGAATTAATTTCTGTTTGTGCAATGTATATACATGGTTGTGATTTTAAAAATGTGGTTCGATGCAGGAGGCAGATCTCAATAAAGGATCATCCTGAGAAGGACAAACAGGAGGGTGACCCTGTACCTCATCACATGACTACCCTTGTTCTTTGTTTGCACAAGTGGGGTGGCCGGTGAGGACAACCGTTTGCTCTTTGAAAGTGGAATGTAGTTGTCGATTAAGTGATGAAATGTGTTGTGATGATTGTTTGAGAAATGGCACGGTGAAACGGAATGAGTAACATGAGTTAGTCAAGTGGAATTGGGAAGTAGAATTAGGATTGTGAACTGATCACTGTACATGTTGTGTTGTTTACTACGAATGGATTTAGAATATGGAAATGAGTCAATGTTACCCTTATGATAGGATGTGTAAATCGTTGACGGTCTTCCCACCGATAGATACCTTCCCACTACGGGATGCTCAAAGACTTCCCATAGAATGAAAATGGGTATTGTGGGTTAGCGGGGAAGAAATCCTTTTGGTGCCTAATGTGGAATAATCTAAAATCGATTGAGTTTGATTGGATGACTGTGTGTGTGTTTACTTTATTATCCTTATGCATTGGTAATGATGATGAATTGTGATTATGGTGGATGTGATATAGATGATAACATGGGGTTATGCACATCCGGGTATTGGTAGAGGGAATAATGATTGATCACATAGTACTACTATAATAGGATGTTAAAATGAACTAGACGTAGGTATGAGTCCCATTGTTATATTCTAGTGTGAGAGTATGGGATGCTCCCTAGGTAGTTTGGTGCATAGTTAAGCCCAGTGGGTTCAGTTAGTTTCATGAAGAAACTGACCTCCTGATGCGAGGGAATTATATAACCTTTTCTCCCTCACTTAATCACTTAATCTAGGAGTTTTCACACATTTCTAGTTTATTTCGTGGCATTCTAGCTTGTTTTGACACTTACCGTTTGTGATGACAAGAAACTTTAAAGTCCATTTCATCTACTTTATAGTGTTTTTGTTGTCATTTTAGGTTGTGGCATTGGAGAGTGCTGCAATAGGTTTCCAACGGTTCTAAAGGTGCCTCAATCGGAGGTTTGCAGCTACTGGTGTGATCTCTCAAAGTTGGTGTCCGGAAGTAGTGTCTGGGGCGCACTAGGTACCCACCATGGCCGTTGCAAAAATATATGAGCGTTTTCCGCCGAGAGTTTTGGGCCAAAAAAGAGTTAGATGAAGAATTAGAAGCGTGGTGCATGGAAATGGACCAACTATATGTGACAAGAGACACTATTTGGGAGCAACTAGTAGAACAAAGGTACGAAGGGACTAGGCTTGGGGTTGAAATGCAAGGAAAGATTGAAGCTCTAGATAGACAATTTATGTTTGAACAAGCTGAAAAGAGGCGGATGGTCAGAGAAATAGAGTTCTACAACGCTACCATCTCCAACATAAGATGCATAATGAGCGGTAGTAAAAGATGGTTGCTAGGTAAGGATTTCAAGAAGTTGTGCATGTGGAGTGATGCAAGGAAATTGTATCACATTTACCCCCAGACTTAAGCTCGTTTTAGAGGAGTCTTACACCCGTTTCCCTTGGTTTTCGTATCTTTTCAGCTTGTTTAGACTTTTTACCTGATATTGGTGACTAAGGACATTCATAGTCCATTTTCACTAGGTTTTGATGTTGTTCCAGGTTATGAAGCTAGAGAGTGCTGCGAGAGGTTTCACCCGGTTCAAACGGTGCCTCAATCAGAGGCCCGTGGCTCTAGGAGTGATTGCTCAAAGTTGGTGACTGGCAACATATTCCAGAGCGCATTGGGTACCAGACGCGACCACACATTAAATATGCGCGGGTTCCGTCGAACATTTTTGGCAGTTTTGGAGTTAGAGGAACTTTTCCCCGCACCTAGGACCCCACACACACAATCTCCTAACCAGCGCGCCCGCGGCCCCCCAAACAGCGCACCCACACCTTTTCCCTAACAGCACTATATAAGTGCGGTTTCAGCTCTTTTTCAAGGGAGTTCGGTCTTTTGGTCTCTCCGAGGCTTATTGACGAAGGAAGAAGGTCTCCACCCTCTTCTAGACCACTCCCAAAGCTCTTCATCCATCATCCATCTATTCCAAGACCATTCAAGAGTTAAGAATGTCTTCTTCTTCTAGTTTCTTGATTAGGAATTGTTGTATTCTTCTCTCTTCCATGGAACATTAGACCTAGGGCTGGGGTGAGGGGTGAATCCATGGGTTTCAGGGCATGGCATGCGGTGTAATTCATGTGGATGTAAGGCTTTCACCTCTATATGTTTATGCAAGCTTTTGTTCCACTTTCAATCTCTCCTTCTACTTAGGGTGTTAGTGGTTAGATAGGCACCTCTTTGGCTCTTGTTGTTGATTGGTAGGTCTCTAATTCGTTAGATGCTTGTTAGGACCCGGGATAGATGCTTGTGTACTGATCTACTTGTGCTAAGTGAGAGTACTATCTTGTTGATTAGTCCTCCCTAGGTGATTTTCTCACTTAGGCATTTCATTGAGCATGTGGCGTGCATGATAGTTTTGGCTAGTATGGTAAGTGAGAGTAGTTTTCTTGCCTTGCATTTGTGTTTCGTGTTAGGACCTCGTTAGAGACCTTAAGTAGATTCTCGATGGAGTGGTAGAGGGACTATGTGGTGTATGACTTGCATTAACACCTTCATTAACACAATTTACCCCACTAGGTGGCTCTCAAGTTTAGTGATTCACCCGTAAAACCCCACCCGTTCTTATCCTGAAAATCTTCTTTTGTTACTTTTCCTTGTTTATTGCATCATTGATCCATTCTCATACTTTTCCATGCTCTTTGAGCGATTGTCGACTTTTCCCTTTGAGTTAGCATTTGATTTGTGTTTCTTGGACAGTTGTTTCATTACCATTGTTGCACCTCGTTGATAGTTCTCCTCCTATCCAAGTAAGCTTTACTGAGGAGCCCCGCCTTCCCATTGCATCATGGAGACACATTACGTGAACAAAAAAATATATCTGGAAACAGGATCCACTACAAAAATACAGTTATTTAACGGCGGCAGAAAACGCGTTTAATAGCGGCCGCGTGCAGCTGTTAAATTGGCCAATGGGAAAGGCATTCAACAACGGAACAATGTGGCCGCGGTTAAATGCAATATTTTAACAGCGTCCATAGGCCGCTGTTAAATTATGCCATCGATCAAAATTAATTGCCGGGGCTCTAGCGATAGAGCCAGAACTCCGGCGACACCCAACTCCGATCGTCTTCTTATCTTCTCTCGTCGAAGGTAGATCCAGCGGTGGTCAATCATTCGGCGGAGGTAGATCCAGCGGGGGTCAATCGTCTTCTTTTCTTCTTTCGTCAATTTTGACGGAGGATCTTGATGAGAAGGTTTGGCAGTTGATTCGCTAGCTTCTGACGATCGTGAGCTCCCTTGATTTTGGTTTCCTGAACACAGTAACAAAGAAGAGGAGGAGGAGGAGGAGGAGAAGAAGGAGAAGAGACCTGCCACCGCCGTTGCCACCTTCATTATTGATCGCCGCCTCCACCTCCGTTATTGACCGCCGCTGCCTCTGGATTCTGACGAGGAGGAGAACAACGAAGGATTGAAGATGGGAAGAAGATCAGTCGCCTAAGCGACGAACGGTTGTGATTAATTCAATTGTGTTTCCTAAGGATCGATCGGACGGCTTAAAAGCTTGATCCGTGTGCGAAAATTTAAGAGCGGCTGGTGGCCGCTTTGAAGCTATTTTATTTAACAGTGGCCACTGTTAAATTACTAATGTTACGCAAATTTAATAGCGGCCACTTAGTGGTCGCTGTTAAACTGTCATCGTTAAATAACTATTTTCTTGTAGTGACCTTTAGTAGCAGAGTGTTTTGGGTTGTCGACTCAAGAATTAAATGATTCTTATAGCGAGCGAAGTGAGGGTGATGAGCAGAAAAGAGAGGAGGATCGAAGAGTATCAGGTGACACCTCACAACTTCATTGGAATTCCCTAGAGAGAAGACATCGTACGAGGAGCCTTCTACAATGGTGTTGAAGGAGCTACCAACACATCTGGAATATGCCTATTTGGGAGATAATTCCAAGCTTCCGATCATCATTAACGCAAGACTCACTATCAGCCAGAAAAACGCACTTATGGATTTGCTTAGAAGGTACAAGTAGACAATATCATGGAAGCTGGAGGACATTAGAGTAATATCTCCAACATTTTCCTCCATAGAATTCATATGGAGCAACATTTCAAACCAGTAGTACAACCACAACGCAGGATGAACCCTATTATGCAAGAAGTCGTCAAGAAGAAGGTTGTAAAGCTTTTGGAAGCAGGGCTCATCTATGCCATTTTAGATAGTCCTTGGTTGAGTCCAACTCAAGTGGTTCCAAAGAAAGGAGGAATAACGGTTGTACCAAATGAGAAGGGTGAGTTGATACCCACGAGAACTATGACGGGATGGCAGAAGTGTATCGACTATAGGAAGCTCAACGACGCCACAAGGAAGGATCATTTTCCTTTACCATTTATTGATCAAATGTTGGAACGGCTAGCTGCGCATGAGTATTATTGTTTCTTGTAAGGAATGTCGGGGTTTTTCCAAAACACCCATCATTGTGAAAGACCAATACAAGACTACCTTCACTTGCTTGCATGGCACATTTGCCTACAAGAGGATGCCCTTTGGTCTATGCAATGCTCTAGATACTTTCCATCGCTGTATGTTTTCCATCTTTAGTGGCTTGGTCGAGGACGTCGTACAAGTCTTCATGGATGATATTTCGGTCGATGGGGACTCTTTTGACCTTTCTTTGAGGAATTTGGAAAAGGTGCTGAAACGGTGCGAGGAGACTCATCAAGCTCTTAGCTGGTAGAAGTCTCATTTCATGGTAGGCGAAGGGATAGTCCTTGGGCACAAGATCTGCGAGCAAGGTATATAAATTGGTAAAGCTAAGCTCGAAACAATCTCAAAGCTTCCACCACCCATCTCGGTTAAATGGGTCAGGAGCTTTTTGGGGCATGCGGGATTCTATAGGTGCTTTATTAAGGACTTCTCTAAGATATCCCTTCCAATGACAAAGTTGTTGAAGAAGGATGTGCCCTTCAACTTTGATCAACCGTGCCTAGAGGCGTTCAACTTTCTAAAGGAAAAGCACACCACGACCCTTATCCTGGTCGGATCGGATTGGGCTAAGCCTTTCGAGTTGATGTGTGATGCGAGCGACTATGCCATTGGAGTCGTTTTGGGGAAAAGGTACGAGAAGAAGTTCCATCCCATTTACTTTGGTAGCAGAACCTTGAGTGACGCCCAAATGAATTACACCACTATAGATAAGGATTTTCTTGCGGTGATCTTCGCGTTCGACAAATTTTGGCAATACATCCTCCTATCACACACCACTGTCTTCACCTATCACGCGGCGATTAGGAACCTCTTGGCAAAGAAGGACACCAAACCAAGGTTGCTCTGGTGGATCCTCTTATTACATGAGTTTTGACATTGAGATCAAGGACAAGCCAAGGTTAGGGAATGTGGTTGTAGTTCACCTTTCTAGGCTTGAGACTCTAGATGATGGGATGAGTTTGGTGGCAATAAAAGATAATTTCCCATAGGAGAATTGATCAATGTGGTCGAGGCGATGAACGAAGCCGAGAAACCTTGATATGCTGGCAAGGCCAACTACTTGTCAAGGGTATTCTTCCAAAAGAGATGACGATCCAACAACGGAAGTGCCTTATTGTTGGCAGCAAGAAGTACTATTGGGACAAGCCATTTATTTTTAGGATTGGTCCGGAACAAGTCATTAGCCGTTGTGTGAATAGAGCTGAAGGGTGGGATATCATATGGAATTGGCATACAGGGTCCACAGGGCCACTATTTAGGGACCCGCACAGGCCGTAAGGTCCTCAAATCAGGTTTCTTCTGGCCTACTTTGTTCTCCGATTGTGATGATTTCATTAGGAGGTGTGATTCTTGCCAGCGCGCGGGAAACATTATCAGGCGGGATGAGATGCCTTAGACTGTTTTATGCACGTTGAGATATTTGATGTATGGGGCATTGACTTTATGGGTCCTTTTCCGATCTCCAACAAGAACAAGTACATACTAGTTGCCGTTGATTATGTTTCTAAGTGGACGGAGGCTCAAGACTTGCCCACTAACAATTCGAGCTCAGTAGGTAAGTTCCTGAAGAAGTCGTTCACTCGATTTGGGGCTCCTAGATCTATCATTAGTGATATGAATCCTCGGCAACCATGGGTCGCGACCCTATACCAAATTCTTAGCAAGCGGGCAATCGAATCCAATCCTCAAGAATGGATGGAAACAGACATGGACCCACTAGCTATGAAGAGCTAGGAACCCGAAGTATCAAGGTGAATGGTGCCACGAAGTCAAGGGTGGTGACCTTGGCCACGATAAACAAACCTAAAAGTTGTGCAACAACGAGTAAAAGCTAGAAGGAACAAGAACAAAAATTCAGAAATCAAGTTTATTAATCAAAGTCTATCCTCAAAACGTGTACAAGAGGTCCTATTTAAAGCATCAAGGTCATCCAAAGGCTTCTCCATGTCCTTGTATGAAACTAACTCTTAAAACATTAAAATAATGAAATCCTATCCTAAAAGGGAAAACACGCCGACTCTAATAAGGAAAAACTCCAAAAAAGTATCAAATAGAATCCTAAACCAGAACCCGACATTGAAAGCTCAATGCTCGTCTTTCCCACGCCTTATCGGACAAGGAAAGCCAAGGTTTTCCTTTCGCTGCCCGGTAATCCATGCGTGGTGCGGATTCAGACTCTCTGTAACATCCCAACCTTTTCTAACAAGATATTGTCCACTTGGGCCCACCCCTCACGAATTTATTTTTGGGCATTTGTGGGATTCGAACTCATTACCTCCTCCTATAAAGATCAACCTCCACCACTACACCCGAAAATGCATCATGTCGGTTAAGGTTGAACTATTTCACATAGCCCATGGATCTCCCCCGTGCTTTGTCGATGTGGGGTTTTCCTAGAATGTCACATACACCCCCCTCAAGGACTCAATGTCCTCATTGAGGTTTGCCCCACCATCGTTCAAGAGGGATGGGGAGAGGCTTTGATACCACTTGTAACATCCCAACCTTTTCTGACAAGATATTGTCTACTTTGGGCCTAGCCCTCACGGATTTGTTTTTGGGCGTTGGTGGGATTCAAACTCATTACCTCCTCTTCTTAAGATCAACCCCCACCACTACACCAGGCGTCATGTCAGTTAAGGTCGAACTATTCCACATAGCTCATGGATCTACCACGTGCTTTGTCGATGTGGGATTTTCCTAGGATGTCACATACACTCCCCTTAGGGACACAACGTCCTCGTTGAGGTCTGCCCCACCATCATTCAAGAGGGACGGGGAGAGGCTCTGATACCACTTGTAACATCCCAACCTTTCCTGACAAGATATTGTCCACTTTGGGCCCAGCCCTCACGAATTATTTTTGGGCGTTGGTGGGATTCGAACTCATTACATCCTCCTCTCAAGATCAACCCTCCACCACTACACCCAAAAATGCGGCATGTCGGTTACAGTTGAACTATTTCACATAGCCCATGGATCTCCCCCGTGCTTTGTCGATGTGGGATTTGCCTAGGATGTCATACTCTCTGTCAACATCTGTAATCATTATAGAACAAATATTTGGTACCCAACACTTTCACGGCCTAACATTGGGTTAGTTGTGGCCTAGCATTGCTAATTGGCGACCGAACATCATGTTGCGGTGACTCAGCACTAATCTCTCGCCCAACATCAAGATCGGCTTGGTAATGGTTGGTCCAACGCCCAACATCGGTCTAGCACCTAAGTCTCTATCCAGCATCACGAGGTTCTTCGGATCGACATCAGTGTTCAACTTTGGGTCGGCATCAATTCTCGATTGGGACTCAACATCTAGCTCGACATCAACATTAGTTTCTGGGCCGGCCTCGGTCGGTATCAACATCAGCAGCCTCGACTTTTGGTCCAACATCAGTTCTGTTCAGTAATCAGCATCATTTGGTGCAGCACTTGGCATTATCATTTCCAGCATCAAGCATCCATCCTTTAGCATCTATCGGTCATTGATGACACTCGATTTGATGTGATTATCAGCCTCATTTAAGCAACATTTCCTTCTTAAGACATGGTTTTTAGGGTAGAATAACGAATATTCAATCAATTGCCCTATCTGGTGCCATTTGTGTTACCTTGGCCCGTTTCGGGTCTATTTGATGGTTTTCTAGTCTTTTTACGTTAGCATAGGTTTTTGCCGTCAAATAAAGTAGCCATGGATGTGTCTAAAGCATTGGAACCTCGAGGGATTGCACCGGCATCGATCAAAGGAGCCAACCAAGTCAAACAAATTCCTACCCGGTTTACAAAGGAGTTTTCGCCGAAAATAACCCTTTATTTTCGGCAAAAATATCAGCACAAATCAACTAAGGCCAACTGAAGGATGTTTTCGGTGAAAACATATAGCTTTCGGACCGAGAACTTATTCGGCGAAAATCACAGGAGAATCAGCCGGAGGACCCGTCCATTTGTACCAACATTTTCGGCGAAAATAATCCCTTATTTTCGGCGAAAATAACAGAAGGAATCCGGCGACTTAGGGTTTAAGTATAAATACTTAAACCGGCGGCCCAAAGGAAGAGAGGAATTCATTATTCATATTTTTCACAAATCAGACTTTTGAGAGTCAGCCGACTCTAGGGTCGATAGATAGAGTTTAGAGAGTTCGAAGATCCGTGGAGAGATCGTGACGCCATCCTTCACCTCGGAGAACTCGGAGCTTAAAGTTCAAGATCCAGGAGATTAAAGCTTCGCGGGAGTCGTCAGAATTAGGTTTTTCAGTTCTTATCCGTTCTTCCTCTGTATGATGATCTTCATTGTTGCCTTTGATTCTCTTGTTTCTGATATGAGTAACTGAACTTGTAGAGCTTAGATTAGATGAACCCTAAGTGACCCAGGGCTTTAAAGCGGTCACTGATCGGCGGTAATTAGATTCGAAGTTCAATCAGTTTCTCTTTGCATGGTTGTTTTGTTCTTGATTGTTTATGTTTCTCTTCTGGTTGGTCGCCTAGATTAGGTTTTTGCAAGCTAGGGTTAGTCGCCAGACAGCTTCCCTACTTTGGCGCATAAACTTGTCTTACTTGATCACCTAGTTTAGATTCTTGTTAAGCTGAGGATAGAAGCGAACGCTCGCCTCTCTTTAAAACATCAATTCAACCAGTTAACCTTATAATTGGAGTGTGCCTTTCGTAGGAACCGGTTAGGGTTAATCCACTGCAAGAGTAACTCATAAATTGCTAGTAATCGCACCAGTTAATTAAGTCGTTGCGAGAGGCGACCATACCCGGGCGGCTAGTTAATCTTGGTAGTTAGAACGGATAGAGCGAACGTTCGCCGGTCTTAAACCTAAGGGTAAGGAGTTATGGTGGTGTATAGAAACCGATTGAATTAGAATTGAAAACCGCTGATCTTGTGATTGCCGTTGCTCTGGTGATCTATGGGGGATTCGAAATCTAAGTTCGTCTATCTTCTTGCTAGTCAACCTTTTACTTTTCTGTCTTTTATTTTCCTTTGTTCATTAGATTAGAAGTCGTGGAACTCACACCACGCACAACATGTTTTAACTTGAATAAATTGTCAGCTTCTTTGAGTAGTCAATTAGTAGAAACCCTGTGGAATACGATCTACCCTAGCTTCGCAGCTTGGTAGTATTTGATACCGCTAAAACTGCAGCATCAAATTGGCGCCGTTGCCGGGGACTCTTCTAATTGTTTGAAAGAAGAGTTGGCAAATTATTCTTCTACCTTTCCGCCTTACCATTTAATTTTCCTCCATATTTTCATGATTTACGTGGGTAGTGCTTTTGAGTTTTGATTATGTAGGATTACAGGTGGGATGACCAGTACCAAGAGTGGTATGTCGATGAAGCACCGTATATTGAGGATAACCAAGAGATGTATATACTAGCTCATCAGCATCGACAACAGACGACGAGAATAGAATCCTTCTTGGAGAATATCTCTACAAAGCTACAAGCTCACAAAGAGATAGACTCACATGTTCATCAAAATCGACAACAGACGGCAAGAGTAGAATCCGCTTTGGATGATCTCATTTCGAAGCTGCAAGCTCGTAACGTAGTAGATGTCGAGCTCGAGCAACCAAATCCACTAATGGAAGAAGATGCTCAAGAGCTGTATGAAGATGAACATGACAATCTCACACGACATTTGCGAGCTAGAAGCATCTGATGAAGAATCCTTGGCGGTGGTGGTTGATGAAGACATAGAGCCAATCCATCTTGCAGTTGAAGCTGAAGAGGAGCACATAGAGATTGAGGAAATACCCTCACCTACACTTCCACCGAGTCAACCTGTAGAGAAGATGGAGCTCATTGAACATGCCGCGCCGTACTACCTCTTTCCTCCTCGAGTAGGAGAATTCAAGAAGAACTGGTCATCCAACCCAGATCGCGATCTATTGGAGCACTACCGGCTACATCACCCTTCTGGAGTGCTACATGGCACTCAACCGCTGTCCTTGAAGAAGACGATTGACTTCAAGGAACTCCTAAGTTGGGGTCCCTAACAGGTATCGTCCGGCTCAAGACGTTAAAAGAGAGCGCTTCGTGGGAGCAACCACGGTGGAGTCCGTTTTTTTTTTGAATTTTTGAGTCAGTCTTTTTCGTCATTTGAATCAGGTTCGGGGGAGCCAAAGTGTCAGTTTAGTTTCCTTTTGTTTTGATTTGTTTTCGGTTGGGTTTTTGAAAAAAAGAAAAAAAAGGGTTTTAAAAAAAGTTTTCGGCGGGAATTGAAAATTCTCGCCCGAAAAAATCAAACAGTGAGCCGCTTCTTTATTTTTGCTGATTTGTGAAGAAGTTTTCGGCAAAAATTTCACAATATTTTCGCCGAAAACTTGTGTTGTTTTGAAAATCAGATTCCTCTTTTCGGTCCGATTTTAACGCATACTTGATCGTCCAAATCGGAGCTCTGTAGCTCCAGTTATGCCCGAAACAAGTTTTTCACGTTTTTGGCCAACTTCGTCGCTTTCCGTCCATTTTCTTGAGTCGTGTCTTAAAGGTTAGTTGTTGGGTTTTCAATTTCGAATCTTTTGACATGCTGATTATTGAATTTCGATGAGTTTAAATTCAGTCTACCTCGTTTTGCGTGCCTGCTGTTTCGGCGTGAATTTTTCTGAACTGATTGAGCTTGGATGATCTAGATTGCTCTAGGAGTGTCGTGCCGTGAATTTGAAAAAAAAAAGAGTCAAAATATTTTCAAAATTCCCCTTAACCTTCTTTGTTCGACTTTTATTCTGTGTGGATCCGGGACACTTGTCCCGGTATCCTTTGGATCTTTTTGTTGTTTTTGTTTTGTAGGATCTTGAGTAGCTACTCCGCTCGGCTCCGGACGCTCCGTGTTCATCCGCTACACCGACCATCACCTCCCAGGTTCTTCGTATCTCTCTACTCTAGTTTAGTCCTGTGAGGACACAGTACCGTTTAAGTGTGGGGTAGGATTCTAGGATTATGCATGATCTTGTTTGATTTTCTGTGATTCCATGGTTCAATTTGAAAATTTCTCTTGCATAGAATTGCTCAATTCTTGACTTTTGATGTGAAATTGACTTCAATTTTGAACAATGACGTCTAGACTGTTCCACTTAGAACCTGTAACCAACGTGTTGGAACTGATATTAAATGAGTCTAGGTCAGAACAGATCATAAATCACTTCAGTAGTTGAAACTTGAATTAATTGAATTGATTGGTTCTGTAAAGTTCTTTATCTGCATTGACTGGTTGGTCGCCTAGATTAGGTTTTTGCAAGCTAGGGTTAGTCGCCAGACAGCTTCCCTACTTTGGCGCATAAACTTGTCTTACTTGATCACCTAGTTTAGATTCTTGTTAAGCTGAGGATAGAAGCGAACGCTCGCCTCTCTTTAAAACATCAATTCAACCAGTTAACCTTATAATTGGAGTGTGCCTTTCGTAGGAACCGGTTAGGGTTAATCCACTGCAAGAGTAACTCATAAATCGCTAGTAATCGCACCAGTTAATTAAGTCGTTGCGAGAGGCGACCGTACCCGGGCGGCTAGTTAATCTTGGTAGTTAGAACGGATAGAGCGAACGTTCGCCGGTCTTAAACCTGAGGGTAAGGAGTTATGGTGGTGTATAGAAACCGATTGAATTAGAATTGAAAACCGCTGATCTTGTGATTGCCGTTGCTCTAGTGATCTATGGGGGATTCGAAATCTAAGTTCATCTATCTTCTCGTTAGTCAACCTTTTACTTTTCTGTCTTTTATTTTCCTTTGTTCATTATTTTAGAAGTCGTGGAACTCACACCACGCACAACGTGTTTTAACTTGAATAAATTGTCAGCTTCTTTGAGTAGTCAATTAGTAGAAACCCTGTGGAATACGATCTACCCTAGCTTCACAGCTTGGTAGTATTTGATACCGCTAAAACTGCAGCATCAGTCATCCTCCTCGTGCTCGGCCAGACTCCAAGCATCCACATAAGCATTAACCTTGGTCTTTGATGAACGAGTTGTAAACAGGTTTATCAAATAGCTAGCCTACAGAAGTAGACTATATTGAATCTCTCGAGGTTTCTTCAAATCGACTACTCAAAGAAGCTGGCAAATTATTCAGGTTTAAACAGATTGGCGTGGTGTGAGTTCCACGACTTCTAAACTATAATGCAAGGAAATTGAAATGAAATGAAAAGACAGATTGATTGGGTTTTGTCTAACGAGATGACAGACAAGCTTAGATTTCGAATCCCCCTAAGATTACCAGGACATTGGCAATCACAAGACCAGCTGTTTTCAATCCTAATTCAGTCAATTCTCTGACACCACCATAACTCCTTACCTTAAGGTCTAAGTTCCGCGAACGTTCGCTCTATCGGATCTAACTACCAAGATTAATTAACTGTCCGTGCGTTCACTTCTGCAACGGAGAACTAACTGGTGCAATTACTTGTGATTAACGAGTTACTCTAGAAGCGGATCAACCCTAAATGGTTCCTACGAAAGGCACACTCCATTGAATAGGTTAATTGATTGATTTAATGTTTTAAAGTAAGGCGAACTTTCACCAGTATCCTTATCTTAACACAAATCTAATCTAGGTGATCAAGCTTGAAAAGAAACAGACAACGAAGAACAAAACAATCATGCAAGAGAAACAGTATGAATTTGAATTTAATTACCTCCGATCTGTGACCGCTTTAAAGCCCCGGGTCACTTAGGGTTCATCTAATCTAAGCTCTATGAGTTTAGCTACTCATGACTATCACAAAAAAACAAAAACTACAAAGGAGTTCATCTTGCAAAGGAATAACATATAAGAACTGAAAAACCTAATTCTAATGTCTCCGGCGAAGCTCCAATCTCTGAAAATCTTCATTCCTAGCTCCGAGCACTCCCAGGTGGAAAGATGGTGTCAAGATCTCTCCGGGAAACTCTAAACTCTCTCTCAAGCTCTCAAGTATGGAAATTAATTACTGGAATAAGTGTGTTTTAATTGATCTCTGCGTCGTCTCTTAAATAGGATTTGTCTAAAGCTGTCTCGGAAAGAAGGGACTTCTCGGCGAGAACATTGAAAGTTCTCGCCGAGAACTTTAGTGAAAATCACACTGTGTCTTCGACGAGAGTTTTCTGTGTAATTCTGCGAATATTCTCAGCGAGAACTTTGAGACTTCTCACCGAGATCTTCAGTATAAACTTCAGACTTGATTTCTTCAATAGTTTTCGGTGAGAACTTTGAGGATTCTTGCCGAGAACTTCTTTACAAATTTCTGCTGGATCTTTGATGGGTTTTTTCCTTCGATTTCTTCAGTAAGTATTCGGCGAGAACTTTGATCTTCTCGCCGATAATGAAAGTGTTGGTAGGGAAATGTTCTGGCTTTGATTTGTTTGATTTCTGGATCAGTTTTTGGGCATTCCTTGAGGCTCCATTGCTTTCTGAGCACGTCCATGGCTACGCAATTGATGGAGAAAACCTATGTACTTTACGAGACACTAGAAAACACATCAAATAGACCCATAACGGGTCAAAGTAACCAAAAGGTATGAAATAGAGTGATCTAGTGAAAACACCCTAAACTACCCCAAACACCGTGTCTCCAGCAAAGAAATATCGCTTAAATGAGGCTGATAATCACGTCAAATCTAGTGTCATCAAAATTCCCCACACTTAAGCTTTTGCTTGTCCTCAAGCAAACTGAACTAGAACGCACTCAGATTCACAAATGACAAGATCGATCAAGTTGAGGTTTAAGCCTCCACAATGAATTATTAAACAGCTACACCTAGAACAAGTAACCTGACATGCATACACGTCAACCAAACAACTTGGTCTCACTAATTATATGCACATAAACAAGGAGCAACCACCAATCATGCACAAATCCGATCTAACCGACTAGACTCCTCACACAGATAAAATTTAGTACATGGGGGACTCTCGCACTCTGTGTTTAGGGACGTGTTTTAGGCTCTCAATCACTTTCTCGACCGAAGTATGTCATATGTTTGCAATTTGACCATATCTCCACCACTGTGACAACACGAAAAACTAGTCAATAGGACTTTGCAAGGGACTGTAACGATCCTACACTACACGGGTTTATAATGAATGGATGAAGGGATGAATGATGATAATGGCTTTGGTGCGGCGTAGCAATCGAGCAACTTCCCTCGAATCAAGTCTATGGCTTACTACCGTCTAACCAAACACGGGTGAAATAGTGTACGCTCGTCCTATGATACCCTCAACCAACCTAGCACTTTATTTTATTTTTTTCTTCTTTTTTCTTCTTTTTTCTTTTTCTTTCTACATTTACTTGCTTTCGTTCTTCCATATGTAGGGAGAAGAACGTTATGAACTATCAAACTACTACTTTGAACTGAACTTTATTCGAACTTTTTCTTTGTCTTTTTCTATTTTTTTCTATATTTTTCTTTTAGTGCTGATTTTTTTTAGTTGCTAGAGGGGTTTACACGTCTGGACATAATAGCTAAGACCACATGTTTAATGGCTATAGGCAAGTTACCACAGACCGACTTCTGGTAGGCTAATCTCAAACTACTACCACAAGGGATCAACGGGGTGATGAAAAACATGGGACATGGCTGTAATGTATTAACGAACCGAAAAAAAGGCCAAGCGCAAGGGTTTACACCTATAGGATTTATCGTTGGGTTGGCTTCTGGTTTAGTAGCAATTTCTACGTGCCTCTATCATCCTAGTACTCGTGTCATCGTGTGATCTCGAATAGGTCTCATGCAAATTCTAACTCATTGAAGGTACGAGAAAGCCACTAAAAAAATGAAATTTCAAGTTATGTGCAATGGATCAAAAGCTCACAATTGGTTTGCTAGTCGGATTTGATCATTATCAT
This sequence comes from Linum lewisii, assembly GCA_034768395.1. Classification (NCBI taxonomy): domain Eukaryota; kingdom Viridiplantae; phylum Streptophyta; class Magnoliopsida; order Malpighiales; family Linaceae; genus Linum; species Linum lewisii. The sequence continues at coordinate 44,058,422 of CM068301.1, read as the reverse complement.
GCTAAATCAAGGTGAAAACTACAAGCGTGATATAAAATTTTTGTTCTGACTAGATAATTTAGTATCAATGCAAGCAAGTTGGTTACAAGTTCTAAGTTAAGCAGTCTAAGCATCATTGTAAAAAAATTTAAAACAACTTAACATCACAAGTCAAGAACCGAGCAATTATATGCTAGAGGAATTGAATAATCCACGAAATCTCAGAAATTCACACAGGATCATGCAAAGTTTCTAACATCCTACCCCACACTTAAATGGTTTTGTGTCATCACATGACTAAAATAGGATAGAGAGATACGGAGAACCTGGAATGAGATGGTCGATGTAGAGGATGAACATGGAGAGTCCGGAGTGGAGTGGAGTAGCTACCAAAGTTCTTATAAAACAAAAACAACAAAAGATCAAAAGGAAACAAGGACAAGTGTCTCGGATCCACACAAAATAAAATTGGATTTGAAATCCGAAAAGAATAAATAAAAAGAAAGGAAAGGGATACAACCTAATCAATGTCCTTTGGTGGGGGTGGAGGTGGTGGGATCTGGAAGCAAATAAACATCGCTCGTTGTGCCGCTGCCTCCTCCTCATGCCATGCTCTCTACTGCTCGTGCTGATGCTAAGTGATGAGCCATATGCCATCCTGCTACTCTTGCCAGGTCGAGACACTTATCTCGAATGCCAACCGGTCCTTCTGCCACTGGTGGGAACCGGAGGAGAAGTCCATCTGCCACTACTCCAAATGAGTAATCGTCTGACCAGAGTACTGGGGTGATGGCTGCGGAGGCATCTGCTGTGGGTGGGCATGTGGCTCTAGCTCTGACTGAGGCTCCTCCCGGGGTGGAACAAGTGCCGAGACATAAGTGGTGGGGCTGAGGGAAAGTTCGAGACCATGCACGAGAGCGAGTTTCAATCCAATGTTCTCGATCTTGATGTGAGAGACTTCTAGGCCCCATTTGCCACGGAGCTGGAGTTCGTCGATCAGACTAGATATGAAGGAGCCACTAGAGAGTTTAGTGGGAAGTTTCTTGGCCTTGGTGCACTTATGGAAAAATTGGGCTAACCACCACTAGGGGTGAAGTTGGGTGGGTTCAAAAACAGTACGGAAGAGGATGAATTCTTCCAAGGAGATGTGGTGGCGACCGCGCCCTGTCTCACTCACAAAACACAACGATCTTGTTGGCACATAATGAAGAAATCAAAAAAGAGGGTGAGAGATGTCACCTACAGTGGCACGACGATGGTCGGCATCGGGACGACTTGTGATGTGGTGCCATATCTCAGGGTATGGGGGATGGGCGGTGGAGTTAATTTCCTCCCAACCATGGGCCGCGTTTGCGCGGAGGGTGGTGTAGTCGATCAGCTTGGCAAGCTCGTCAAGGGTCATCTCGTGAGGAATGCCGCCAAGGCGGAAGCGGATACACTTCATGTGTTGTCGAGACTTGTTGTCGTCCCACTCGAAAGAGCTCCAAAATTATTGGAGGGCGACTAGTGGGTAGGTGATGCCGTGAGTGGTCAGAGCGAGAAGCCCGGAGTGTTGAAGGGTGCAGAAGACATTGGTGGACCATTCCATGTTATGATTCCGGAAGCCGTCCAAGGAGAGGGTTGCCACTAGGGTCGGGGGAATGTCTTTGATCTTCTGGTAGTGCTCGAGGTGTGTCGGGGGAAGGGAGCCGATGTATGGATGGAGGTCCTCGATGGTGTGGCTAACCGGAATGCTCGAGGTGGGGATGCCGACATATAGAGCTGTATCCTGGACGGGGATCTCTGGAGTGACTGTTGCGAGGGGAATGAAGCCCAGGGTCGCGGCTTGTGGCGCTGATGAAGAGGAGGCCTAAACTCTGTTTAGTCTGGCCTTCTTCCGTCCAATGGCGGAGATAGGGGGAGCTAGGGGAACCACGGCGCCCCCTCCCCCGGTATCGAGTGTAAAATTATATGTAATATTTGGTGTTTTTGGAGTTTGGCGGCGGGGTATTTGAAGTTCGGCTCCCCCACTACGATGTTTCGGTGAATTATTGTCTTAAATTTTACATAATATTACTCAAAATCAACTTATAATATGTAATAATTACAACGTGTGATTATAAATCATCCAAATTTGAAGAAAAAATTGTCGGTGGCACATATAATTCTTTTTTACTAACTAAGTAACTTGTAATCAAACAATTTATTGTGTAGTTTTACGTAGTATTAGATTCATGAAATTTTTCTACTACTATCCAAATCCGAAGAATTTTTATTTACGGTGGCACCCATTTTTAGTTCATAATTTGGCTCCCCCTTGTACCATTTACGGTTCTGCCATTGCTTCCGTCTCTCTCGATCGGCTCCTGTGGTCTTAAAAGTACCTAGGTTCCTGAGAAAAAAAATGGGGCTCAAAGCAAACCATGATCAGAAGCTAGAAACCTTACCCCTCACTTGGTTGAAATCCTCAATCCCGCAAAGAAATGAGGGAAATGAGTGGGAGTAAGCAAAATCAACATCCAACTCTATGCATGAAGTAAATGAGTGGCAAAGGATATGACGGAACAGCATAATGACAGCCAGCATGTAGAGTCAACACAAAGTCAACATAACCAACAAAATTCAACAATTGGCATGGAAAACGAAATCCAATTGGCACCAAATCAAGGCACAACACCCTAGAACAGTCTAGATCAACTATGTTCAAACACATCAACAAAATACACACTGAAATAGAAGGCACAGAAATCGAGGTAGACCGAAAAGTTAACCGACATCAACCTTGTTCAAATTCAACAATCAGCATGGCAAAAGATTCAAAACTGAAAACCCAACAACTAACCTTGAAGACATGATCGGAGAAAATGAACAGAAAGCACAAAAATCGGCAAAAACACGAAAAGGGGGGTTTCAGATGAAACCGGAGCTATAAAGCTCCGATTTGGGGGATCTCGGTGGGGAAAGACTCGACTCAGGGAGGGAAGGCGTGCGGCGGCAGTGTTAATGTCGCAAAGCAGATGGCGGCGGTTGAAAACAAAAACAGGTGGCGAGGGGGGGGGTTTTGTTTGAAAACTCTCGGCGAGAAAAAACAGTTTGGGAGGCGAGACTTTAGGTTTTAGGAAAGGTAAAGGGTTTTAAAACACACGGAAGTTCTCGGCGAAAACTTTGAAAGTTCTCGCCGAGAAGTTTAGTTAAAAACAGGAAAAGTTTGACGTAAAGGACATACCTGAAAAGTCAAAGTTCTCGGCGAGAACATTGAAAGTTCTCGCCGAAAACTTGTTTAAAAACCAAGTTGTGCACAGGTGAACAAATAAGTTCTCGCCGAGAAGTATTAAGTTTTCAACGAGAACATTACCACCTGACAGCACAAAAAATAACGTGATGAAACAGACGAAAAAAATCAAAACAAAAACAAAAAAATTCGGAAAAATCCTAAATAAATTGGAATTGAACCGAGAGCACACGACACACACAGAAAGATACTTTTGGCTCCCCCCGGAACCGACTCAACGACGAGGACTGACTCAAACACTAAAAACTTACTCTAGCTGTGGGTTGCCTCCCACGAAGCGCTCTCGTTTAACGTCCTTGAGCTGGACGATACCTGGATGGCGATCACGGGGTCGAAGTGAAGAAATGTATGTCAACCAGGGTAGCAACTAGTCCTTGGAGGTACTTCTTGAGCCCATGGCCATTCACCACGAATGGTTCTTGATTGGGGCCTTTAATTTCTACAGCTCCAAGTGGTGTTTGCCTAATGACCGTGAAGGGGCCGAACCACCGAGACTTCAGCTTACCCGAGAAAAGTTTCAAATGGGAGTTGTACAGAAGGACTTCAGCGCTGGGGTACAATTTCTTGTGCTCCGTCAAATGGGAGGCGTGGATCCTCTTGGTCCGCTCTTTATACAACTTCGTGCTTTCGTAGGCATGGAGGCAGTGATCCTCAAGTTCGTTTATCTGCATTAATCTTTCTTCTCCTGCACTCCTAGGACGCATGTTCAGATCTTTAACAGCCCAAAACACCTTGTGCTCAAGCTCGACCGGTAGATGGCATACCTTTCCATAAACAAGTTGATACGGTGTAGTGCCGATGGGAGTCTTGTAGGCAGTTCGGTACGTCAATAGGGCTCATCGAGCTTAGATGACCAGTCCTTGCGAGACAGGCCAACTGTTTTGTCAAGAATCCGCTTGAGCTCACAGTTTGTCACTTTCGCTTGACCGTTAGCTTGAGGATGATAAGCAGTTGACATTCGATGGATGACGTCGAATCGCTTGCATACCCGATCAAAGTGTCAGTGGAAGTGGGTGCCCCTATCGCTTATTATAAAGCATGGTGTACCAAAACGCGTGAAAAGACATGGAGGCCGTCGGCCTATAAATAGAGGCCGCCGACCTCCCTTGTAAGACACAAATCCCCTTTGATTATATATAAATTTCAGAACTTATGTTCTTTTACCTTCAAGTTTATGTGAGGAGCATTGCTTAAGGTTTGACTTATCGTCAATAACATCCATCTCTTGAAGTGGCGCCTTTGACATTGACACTTTTGGTTCCTAGCTTCTTTATAGCTAGTGGGTCAATGTCCGATATCCATCCCGGTTCCATAGATTCAGCTCGTTGCTAGGAGGCCAACTTGCGGTGGTTAGGGTCGTCTGCCCATGGTTGCGGCGGTTCACATCACTGTGTTACTGAACTGGCAGTCTTGGTTTATCGGAACTGTCAAAGACCGTCCTTCTTGTTGTTGTACAATAGTGGGGATGTTCATTATGAACTCCATTGTTAAAGGCTAACAAGATAGCTAAGTAAGAGTAGAATAACCTAATGGTTAGAACTTGGTGAAAGTACATGTGACCCACATCTGGATTGCCATAAAGGTAAAGGTTATGGTAAACCTTAGAGTCTATACCAAGGATGGCCCTTAGTGGCCTGGAATTACTGGATCACATAGGGGTTGCTTGTACTTCCAACCTGACTTATACTGATTGTGTTGGTATTGGTTATTCGCTCTTGCCTTCGGGTGTTCCAGTCATTGGTTCTAGGGATTAAGGGATAGAACTATTATGTTCTAATACGGGTTATGGGTTCTTACCATTGGCTTTGAGTTAAGGCTCTTCTCTCACAGTTTCTTACTTGTTCTTACTTTCTGCTGGTAGTGTTCGTTCAGTGTTTAGCACTGACCCTCCTATTATTCTTTCTTGTCTTGTTTCTAGGTATGGTGAGCAGTCCGTCTTGCCGATGAGAAGACTATGAGGATGACGAGCTGGAGAATTTGCCGAGCAGTGGAGGGTGTTGTAGCATGGGTTTAAGACGACACTGATCCGTTTTGGTCTAAATCATGTATTTTTATTTGGGGAACAATTGTATGGGATTTTCCTTTGTTTCTATGAATTGCGGGTTACCCGGCTTATGGGTTGATCCTTGTACTTGCGGGTTAAAGGTTAATGTATTTCAAGTATTAGTTTATGTAATGGAATTTTATTGGCTTTTCTTTATGCAGTTATGAATGTGTTGGATTTCATGTGTATGTCTATCTACTTGGTTCGAGTCTGTGGCGCCTCATTAGCACAGGTTTAACCGGGTCTTCTGTGATGGGGTGTTATAATCCTAAACTACAAGAGTGTCCCATAATATTCATTTAATAACTAGACATTCAACTCGGTTAATGTGAGGTTACCAGTGTTGTATTTGGGACCCTCGAATCTGTGGGGGGGGGGGGAATAACCCACTTCACTGCAAGGTTGCTGTTGTTGTTAAATCAAAACCTTGCCATACACAAGAACAAGAAATAAAATGAGAGATAGGTACACCACTCACCGTCAATAGTCAACCACCCAGAGGCAAAGGAATGGGGTCGGTGATCTTCGACTACAATAGGAGGATGATTTTGGAGATGGAGAAATTCCCCGAAGAAGGGAGAGAATGAGAGGTGAGATGGAGGATTGTCGAATTATCTACAGTGCTTTGGAATTTTTCCAATTTTCATTTTAACTGACGTTGAGTAATTTAAAGTTGGGTCTTTAACTCTATTTGACCCAAATTAAAATAAATAGCCAGCTACGCAATCCAATGTGACACAAACTCGCGAAAAAATTAGACGGACATGGACACTTTTTTTCCAACACCATGTTAACGAAAATTTAAAGTAGATAAACCTCCCATTATAATTATTTATAAGCTAAATAATTATAATAGCCCCAGCCTGGTTCTTAAATTCTATGAACTCTGTGAAAGGACTTGAGAGGTTAATATTTTCCATATCTACATAGAAGTTAATCAAGTCGCAGACCATCTCGCAAATTGGGGTCATTCTCTTAGACTTGGCATCCCAAGTATTACCTGTAGACCCTTAAGCATGGGACAGGTTCTAGCATTATGACCGGCACAATGACATTTGCTACACTGGACTCCCTTGGGGGTTACATCTTCCTCAACCCTTGGAGCCTGGCCTCTTCTACTACGCCTCGGAGGTGGCTCATCCACTTCATCAACATCTTTGTTCGGGCAACGTCGAGCGTTGTGGCCTCTACTGTTGTGGCCTCTACTGTTGCACTTCATATCACAGTACTAACCCCATTCTTGGCAGGTTTTACTTCAAATTCCTGCCTCTCCTTTCGTCTATTCCTTTTTGGCCTATCAGGCATCAGTCTTGTCATAGGTGGCCTGATTTTAGAGCCATCTGCTGGCTCTCATGCTTGTTGTCCTGGAAGTGCTGGTATGCCACCAAACCCATATGCAGTATGAGCATGACATGTAGTGTATGCAATGTCCATCTAGTAATAAATATCCTTTCGTAGATAGGATGCAGATGCTATGGCATGCACACATGGGATGCCACTAAGCTCCCAGTACCCCCAAGTGCATAGTTTCTTATCAAGATCACCTACATACCCTTTACTACCAAACTGACACTCACACACTAACTGTAAAGTCTCTCTAACAACACAGTTTCTAGCCACAACCTTTCCCCTCTCCAACTTCTCAGCTATTCTAGGACACAGCATCTTGCAATCAGATGAGTTCAGCATGTTTGATTTTTCCACTACACGGGTCATTACATACGTACGTATGCCTTCCAACATGTTAATTATGTGCAAACCACGATACTTGACTATGCATCCATTAAATGTCTCACAAATATTACTCTCAATCGAATCACATTTTGGAACCCTCGACACATAAGCCTTAGAGAAGGTTTATGATCATATTTGAGGGAAGTCAGTATAGCAGTCGAGATCATCACCTGAATCTTGCAGTGCCTTCAACTCAGCTAAATGGAATTTTTGATTGGAGACGTTGCAACTGTACACAGCATCCCAGAATAGTTTCCTGCCAACATAAGACTTGTGCTTGATCTTCCAATTTGCAGAAACATGTCTGGCACACTTTCTGTGCTCAGGCAAAAGGAAGTATGTCACACAAGGCCCCCACAAGTCCCTGCCAATATAAGCATAATTGAGTCATTCCACAATTATAAGTAACATTGTCGATAGAAGTAAAGTATAAGTACAATCACCTTTTGTTGGTCTAAGATGATTGACCATCCATTACCATCGGCCATTTCCAGCTGGTCCCTTAGTATTTCTATGAACCACGTCCAAGAACTCCTGTTCTCTCCCTCCACAACTGCCCATGCAATCGGAAACATCTGGTTATTACCATCCTTGCCAACAGCATTGAGCAGCATCCCTCTAACTTCACCTTTCAAGAAGCAACCATCTAGCCTGAACATTCTTCGACAACCAACCCTAAACTCCCTACGTAAATAACTGAATCCAACAAAAATCCACTAGGCTGTAGCACTCCTATTGCGATCAGCTCGAGGGAAGTTGTGATGTGATCCTGGCCACCAAGCCCGACCTGGACACAACTAAGGCCGATCCGGCCCCAGCACTGATGCCAGGCCAAGACTACACCAGGCCTAGACCTATGCCAGCACCACCCTCGGAGCCTAGGAGAGCCAAAGCCCCGGAGCATGAAGACACACTTGGGAGGATGATGATCCTTAGCCAAGCACCAAGGCTAGCTCTTACCACAGCCAGAGTCAGGCTATTGACTCTCCAGGAGCTGATATTGACGCCGAGCCCTGACCCGGACCCCGGGCCGAGCCTAGCACCAAGGCTAGGCCCCAGATCGACTCCTACAAGCCCCAGAGCCCAACTAGACCTTAAAGAGACTCAAGAGGCATCCTTGAAAACCCGACCAAGACAAAAGCCAAAAGGCCAGTACAGAACTGAAGAAGGCCGAGAGCTAAACCCGACACCTGAGCCGAGCCTGGGCCCGGATGCCACAGAGAAGCACTTTTGGCCCAGCCAACAATTGGCCCAGCCAACAATTGGCCCGTGCCTTTTGGGAAATTCCAACTGTCCCGGATAGCTTGAATCCCCAGGAACACTCTCCAACAAACGGAGCTCAATTTGGAGGAGAATTGAACGAGATACAGTTGGATGAAGTCAGGGTGAAGCATGGGCGGAGCATCAAGGAGTGAAGCTCGGATGCTGATCCGAGGCTGCACATGATAGGAGCTACGATCAGGCCACCACCTAAGCCTGATCCATGGAGGTATTGATGACCATTCAAGATACGGAAAATGGAGAGAAGAAGCCAAGTACATCTGAACAAGGAATCCTAATCAAGCTAGGATTTCCCGGTTTTGGACAGATTCCTAGTATGACGAAGAATGACGAATTTGGGCTACCTGGAGATAGAATTTGGGCTGAAGCCCAACATGAGCCCATGACGTCTACTAGTGATCTGCCAAAGGGATAATTTTCCTATTTAATTTGGTATTTATTTGGCTATTTTTCCCAGAACCCGTTTAGCTGTTTTTTAGGAATTTCCAACTTTTTCCTTTTTAGAGTTATTGTTTAGGAATGAGTCTTTTCCTTGTGGAATAAGGCTACGAATTTAGCCTCCTTCTTAGACAATATTAGGATTAGGTTAAGTCCTTTTTAGTGGCTTAATTAGGACTCTTTTTATTTGTTTATTATTTATTAGTTAGTTTCTAAGGAGGAATAGGAGAGCTTGTTCCCTACTCCCCCCTATAAATAGAGGCCTTCGCCTCTCTAGTAAGACACACCTTGAAATTAATAAACTCTTAAACTTCGATTTTCTCTTAGCATGGAATTGCTATTCTCTTCTCGACTTTCATGGAATTGACTATCGTTTAGATCGGCTTATCGTCTAGGGTATCCTCCCCTTGAAGTAGCGCCTTCGACTTGATACTTCTGGTTCTTAGCTCCTTTATAGCTAGCGGGTCAAAGTCCTCTTCCATCCTGGTTCCGACGGTTTCTTCCTGTTGCACGATCATCAGCTTGTGGTGTTTAAGGGTCGTCTGCCCACGGTTGCAGCGGTTCACATCAAGTTGTGAGGCAATCCCACTGCCTTCACAACATATGCTTCATTCCTCCCAAACCAAGAAGCATATACCCTCCACTTACAGTCATCTATAATACACGCAGCTTCCTTGTTCTTCCTGTTACTCCTCGCCCACTTAATTTTTACACCTACTACTATAGTGAAGTTCACAACAACATCCTTGAAGTGACTAGGCCCTATAAATCGTATCCCCTCCTTAAACACTAATTGACTATGATCACATGTGGGATCATAGTAAGCCTGCCCAGCTAGTGAACTAACTTCCTCACCATCTATCTTCTCAGCTATGTCGTGGTCAGACTTTGACGACCCACAATAACTGGACACTGGAGGAGAGATTGCTCTTGGAGGACTAGACATGGTTCTAGCTGGACTAAGGTGGACCATTGGACTGGGGGATTCCCTGGAGTTGACACTATCGTTGGAGTAGAGATACATGTTTGTGGTTCATAATCTTAATCTTCATCATCAACATCAGAGTTGATATAATCAGGCTCCACGCTTTTCATCCAAGCCTCCTCCATATGGTTAGGACCCTCTACATCAATAACAACTTCTTCCTGATGTGTCCCTCCTTCAGTTAATAAATTAAGATGGTCCACATCAATGCCACCGTCTGGTAGGTAGCTGGCTCTTACTTTTCTCCTCCTCATTCCTGAAATGCCCAGATTTTCCATGGCTTCCTGAAATTCTGGATCGCTTGTTCGATCCGAATCGTCAATCAGATGGTTGACTTCCTGGTCAACCCTTATCCCTGTCCCTTCAGCCTCTAGGTCACTAGTAGCATATGGATTGTCATTTCCGGAATGTAAATCCTCATTTTCCACCATAATACTTGTGTCCTTTGTTTCTTTCATGTACAAGCTGAACACCCCCGTCAGCAGCCTTAGGAGGACTTTCGGCATCTGCATCATCCCTAATCTCACGGAGATCAACTCCAAGTGTTCCTCTGGGAGGTACGAACCACAACCGTTCCACGAAATCGTAATTCAAAAGCTTAGTGCCTATCTTCTTTAACTGGAAATAGCAGACATAGTCGTCCATAACGTCGACCTCGGCTACCTGGCCACCTTCATACTCCACACTTCCTGGTTCTATCTTCATGCGCCCGCCATGGTATACTAGCATCTCCGCTCGAAGATCCATCCTGCAATTCATTTACAGTTTAAAAAAATTTGGTCGGTGGACAATGAACAAGATGAACCCTAAATAACACCCAAACCCACACGTGCAAAGAAAAAAGTACCAAATCCTAAACCCTAGACTAGAAATGGACAAAGCCCTACTAGACAATAGAACAAGAATAAAGAAAAAGAAAGGCAACTAACCCCACATATTCCCAACCATAAAGACGAAGACGACAAACCACTCAGTGAAAGAGAAAGGCCATTACCCTTCACTATCGTCGTTCTCGCTTCCACAAGATATGATCTTTTTGCTTTACAACTTCGAGCACGAACAGAGATGGTCTTCGAGCACGAACAGAAGAAGAGATAGAGACAAAGAAAAATGAAGAGATAGATTGTGCAAGGGGATTATGGCGCTCAAGAAGGATGAGCAGAGTGTTCAGGAGTTTGATTCATTGTTTCCCGCAACCTAATTCTACACTCGAGTTCCTAAATGGCCGTCGGCGAACAAAGATAGGATGAGAGAGGGATTGCGTTTGGAATAGGAATGGACAATGGGGAATCGGAATAGGGTGTGGGGAATTGGAATAGGATAAGGTTCGTGGGATTTAAAATTGAAATTCAAAAAATTAAAATCCTAAACCCTAAATTGAAAATAATGAGTTGGCGGAACAAGTATTGCCACGCTTGCACAAGAAGGTGCACATCAGCACTATATGACATGTCACCAAATGTGTTGCGACGAAAAACAAAAAAACAGACGACGTGTTACACGGAACTCATAATTCAATAGTTCGTGACGCCAGAAACATAGGCAATAGGTTATATATACGCGAAACAATGGTCAATAGTTCGTGACATCCGAGGTTATTAGGCCTATTATAAATGTGTTAAATCAGTGCAAAAAGAGTTTACAAGTATATCACATCCAGGTGGAGGCAACACAATCATATAGGTGGAAGTATTAAATCAAGATCCACAAGCTAACTCATGCGCAATATCGTGTCGATTTCTCCCAACAAGCCTTGTAAAGCGGCTCCTTCTTAAATAAATGTCGTCCCCTAACTACCAACGTTCCAAACTCCGTTATGTGCCATGTTTGGCACTGCATTATGACATGAAGGGACTGACCTAGATGGTCACGGACGGCCATGCCTACGCCACTGATCCTCTCCTCAGAAAACAACGCCACATCCGCATTATATTTGAAAAATCCCTCTTTAGGAGCATGCCTGATGAACGTTGTAACGCGTGCAGTCAAATAACTACTGAGCTCGAAGCTAAGCAGATCGTATTCCACGGGCCTCTTCTACTTGCTTACTCAAATGTGTTGGTAATTTTATTCAGGATTAAACAATTTGCGCGTGTGTGAGTTCCACGACTTCTATACTAGAATGGAAGAAAACTGAAATGAACTTGAAATGCAGAATGGTTGGTTGTTTGACTTAGACAAACGACAGACATGCTTAGATTTCGAACCCCCCTTAGATCACCAGACCATTGGCAATCAACAGACCAGCAGTTTTTAATTCTAATTCATTCAATTCACAGACACCACCATAACTCCTTACCCTTAGGTTTAAGACTGGCGAACGTTCGCTCTATCCGATCTAACTACCAAGATTAATTAGTCGCCCGAGTACGGTCACTTCTTGCGACGACAAAACTAACTGGTGTAATTACTAGTGATTCATGAGTTACTCTTGAAGCGGATTAACCCTAACTAGTTCCTACGAAAGGCACACTCCAATGAATAGGTTAATTGGTTGAATTGATGTTCTAAAGTGAGGTGAAAATTCGCTACTATCCTCAACTAAACAAGAATTTAATCTGGGTGGCCAAACAAGACAAGAAACATGAAGAACAAAAAACAAATCAAACATGAAACAGAAACTGGGTGAACTTTGAATCTAATCACCGCCGATCCGTGACCGCTTTAAAGCCCTGGGTCACTTAGGGTTCATCTAATCTAAACTCTACGAGTTTAGCTACTCATATTCAATACAGGAGAATCAAAGACAGACAAGGAATACATCTCAGGTAGGAAAGACAGAGAAGAACTATAAAACCTAATTTCGACGAATCCGTGAAGCTTCAATCTTCTGAATCTTCAACTCCTAGCACTGAGCTCTCCGAGATGGAAGGATGGCGTCACGATCCTCTCCTGGCTCCTCGAACTCTCTCCCCTCTTTCTCTCTATTCTAAGTCTTGGAATTTTCATCCAAAAAGTAAGTGTATTTTATGAAGTCGACGATTTCTTCTTTTATAGTAGTCTATAACCGGCTGGGAGAGCGAAATAGTTTTCGGTGAAAACTCAAGGTAAGATTTCTTTGAATTCTCCTGTCCATTTTTGCTCCATAGTTTTCGGCGAAGACTTTGACTTCTCGCCGAAAACTTCTTCTTCTATGCTCTGACGATTTCTTCTTAGATTTTCGGCGAAAACTTCAGGTCTTTTCGCCAAAATCTTCTTTGCAAAACTGGGCAGGATTTGTGTTTATTTGATTGACTACTTGGATCAATTCTGGTGAGATTCCTCGAGGTTCCAATGCCTTAGACACGTCCTTGGTTACTTTATTTGACGACAAAAACCTGTGCTATCACAAAAAGAATAGAAAATCATCAAATAGACCCGAAACAGGCCAAAGTAACTATAATGGCACGAGATAGAGCAGTTGAGTGAATATTCGCTATTTTGCCTTAAAAACCATGTCTTAAGCCAAGAAATGTTGCTTAAATGGGGTTGATAATCACGTCAAATCGAGTGTCATCAAATACCCCACACTTAAGCTTTTGCTTGTCCTCAAGCAAATTGAATAGAAAAACGCTCAAGTTCACAAGTGATAAGATCGATAAAATTGAAGTTCAAGCATACACAATGAATTATTAGATGGCTACTTCTAGAACAGGAAACCTAACATGCATACCGATCAGCCAAACAACCTGGTCTCACTAAAAACTGCACAGGACAAGGAGCAATCACCAATCATGCACGAATTTGACCTGACCGACTAGACTCCTCACACAGATAGTATTTGGTACAAGCGGAACTCTCTTTTTCTGCATTTCGGGACGTGTTTCTGCTCTCATTCATTTTCTGTTACCGAATTCTGTCATAGGTTTGCAATTCGACCACATCTCCACCACTGTGACAACACGAGTAACTAGTCAAGAAGGAATTCCCTGCTTAGGACTGAAACGAATTCTACACTACAAGGGTTTATAATGAGATGGATGCTGGGGATGTATGATGATGGCTTTGGTGCGGCGTAGCTTTCGACTAACTTTCCTCGAATCTAGCCTATGGCTTCCTACCGTCTAACCAAACACGAGTGGAATAGTGTACGCTCGTCCTATGATACCCTCAAGCAACCTAGCAACCTAGCACTTTATTTTGCAAATTATATATATATATGGTGAACACTCCGGTGCACCCACTAAAAGTGAGTGCACCGGGTACACCCACTAACGTTTTGATAGATAAACATGTTTTTAATATCTTTTTTGTCGAGTATAAGAATCTACATGTTGTTAAAGGACATATAGGACGATTTGAACAAAAAACTAATTTGGTAGAGATGATAATCTATCATATTGAGAAAAAATGCAGCTGTAGAAAGAAACCTGAAGAACATTAGGTATAATCTTATACTATGATAACTAAAAATTGTAATTAAGCTCAATTTTGACTTATTAAGATTAAATCTATTGATATACACGATTATTTCAATGAAAATATCACTCTAGATAGCACAAACGTCAGTGGGTGTACCCGGTGCACCCACTTTTAGTGGGTGCACTGAAGCGTTTACCATATATATATATATATATATATATATATATATATATATATATATATTTTCTTATATTTTTTTTGACTTCGTTCTTCCATATGTAGGGAGAAGAACGTTATTGAACTAAACTATAAACTTGAAACTTTTGAACTCTTTTTTTCTCTTTTTTTAATTTTCTTTCTTTTTCTTTTGTGCCGATTTTCTTTTAGTTGCTAGAGGGGTTTACACGTCTGAACATAATAGCTAAGACCACCTGTTTAATGGCTATAGGCAGGTTATCTCAAACCGACTTCCGGTAGGTGAATCTAGAACTACGACCACAGGGATCAAGAGGGAAAGAATGGGGATTGGTTGTAATGTTAAGGGTTTAAACCTAATGGATTTAACGTTAGGTAGGCTATCTGGCTTAGTAGCTGAATCTAGGTGCCCCTGTCATTCTAGAACTCGTGTCATCGTGTGGTCTCGAATAGGTCTCATGCAAATTCTTACTCATTCAAGAAAACAGAAAACCACTCAAAAAGAAGTGAAATTGCAAGTTATGTGTAATGGATCATAAGCTCACAATTGGTTCGCTAGTCGGATTCAGTCATTGTCATGCAATCAAAGCAACAAACTACAAGTGTGATTTTAAAAATCTATTCTGACCAGGCAATTTAGCATCAAAGTATACAAGTTGGGTTGCAGGTTCTAGGTTAAGCAGTCTAAGCATCATTATGAAAGTTTTAACAACTTATCATAAAAAATCAAGAACCGAGCAATTCTAAAGAGAAAGAAACTGGATAAGGAACCACGAAACACAATTAAGGGCAATCAAGATCATGCATGGTTTTCTAACCCTACCCCACACTTAGACCGTTCTGTGTCCTCACATGACAAAAATGAGAGTGAGAGTTATAGGGAACCTGGAGACAGGTGGTTGGTATAGCGGATGGGTCCGGAGAGCGTGACTTGGAGCGGAGGAGAGCAGCCACCAAAAGAGACCTACAAAACAAAAACAACCAAAAGATCAAAAGGAAACCAGGACAAGTGTCCCGGATCCACACATAAAAAAGTTGGATCGAAATCCGAAAAGAAGAAATAAAATAAAGGAAAAGGACGGAAATGACCTGATCACTGTCCCTCAGGTGGGGGTGGAGTCGGTGAAGGGGAAATGCCGAGTTGTTGCTCAATCTGTCGTCGCCATATGAGTTCAGCCTGGTATTGGGATTCTTGATTGGTGAGATGCTGCTGGAGGAGGAGCGATTGGGCATCCAGTGTCTGCTCATGCGCCACCCGGTCCTGCTGCCATTAGAGCGATCCGGCGGAGTAGTCCAGCTGCCATTGCTTAATGCGGTCTAGTCTTTCAACAATCTCATTCGGGATTTGTGGTTGAGGAGGAGGAGGTAACTCTAGCAGAGGAGCGTGAGGCATTGGAACTGCAACTGGCTGTGGAGGCGCCTTCTTTGGGCGGTGAGGTAACAGTCTGTAATCGTCGATACTGCCCAAAAGGTCGAGGCCCCGTGCTGTGGCGAGCTCAGCACCGATGTGCTGGATCTGGATGCGAGAAATATCAGGCCCCCATTTGTCGTCGATCTGGAGGGAGTCGATCAGACAGGAAATGAAGGGGCCGCCAGGAAGTTCAGAGGGAAGTTTCTTGGTGGTTGTGCGTTTGTGGAAGAATTTTGCAAGCCACCATCCGGGGAGAAGAAGTTCCTCCTCTTCTATAGCACGGAACAATACGAGCTCCTCCAGGGAGACATGGTGATGGCCCGCCTTGCTGCTATAACATAGTGATTGCGTGCATACATAATGAAGGAATTTAAAGAGAGGGTGCGTAATGTCGCCTATCGTGGTGTTGATGATAGGCTTGACCTCGGGTTGATTAGAGATGAACTTCCATATTTCGGGGTAAGGTGCATGTGCTATGGAGTAGACGTATGAGAATCCAAGGGTAGCGTCCTGGACAATGGCATGGGGGTCGAATAGGTGGGTGAACTCGTTGATGGGCTTCTCATATCGGACACCACCGAGGCGGACGGAGACAAACCTCTGGCGGCTGCAGGGTATTGGTGTGTGGTGCTCAAATGAACTCCAGAACTCTTGAAGGGCGACCAGAGGATAGGGAGAGCCGAAAGTGGTCAAAGATCGTATGCCGGTTTGTTCAAGGACGTGGTCGACGTTGGAGTGCCAAGCCGAATTGTGGTTCTTGAGACTGTCTAATGAGAGAGCTGCTACCTTCGCCGGAGGGATGTCCTTGATCTTTATGTAGACCTCCAGTTGCTGCGGGGGAAGGGCAGTGATGAATGGGTGCAGGGCCTCGGTGGTGGTGGCTGGAGCACTCGAGAGAGGTATCACCGGGGCCGGTGCTTCTTGTGGAGTGACGGTCGGAGGTACCGGTACTGGGGCCGAGGATGCGTGTGGTTGAGAGGACTGAGCCTTGTCTTGTCGAGCCTTGGTTCGTTTCTCTCTATCTGCAGCAGTGGTCTTAAAGCGCTTGGGATTCCTGCAATGCGATACTCAGAGTAGACCAGAATCAGATGACAAGAATCCTACCCACACTTAGTTCGAAATCTCAGTCCGAGAAGAACGAACCTGACAAGTGGGGGCAAGCAAATAAGCTGAGAGATCACAAAGGAAAAAACACAGCAGAAAAATGGCCAGCATGTAGGGGAAAATACAGCATTCAACACCAAGTAAGTGAAATTGACGCAGTTCGACGGACGGCAAAGCAGAAGACAAGTTATTAGCACAAGTTCATTGAAAATCATCCACGAGGGAAATAAAGATCAAAGGGATTCCAAGAGTTGAGCAAGAAACACCGAAACAACAGACACGCAAATCAAGTCAAACCAAAAAGTCAACCGAAGTCAAACATGACAAAATCCGAAATTTAACACGCCAAAAGATTCAAAATTGAGGGCTGAACAACTAATCGTGAAGACATGACTCGAGAAAACGGTTGGAAATCAGAGAAATTGACCAAAAGCTTGAAAACTTGTTTTGGGTGGAATCGGAGCTATAGGGTTCCGATTCGGGAGATCTAGGTTGCAAATAACTCAGGAGGTAGGCAAGGCTTGTGCGGCGGCGGGGTGGAATGACAAACGACAGTGGCGGTGAAACAAAGGAGAGAATGAGCGGCGATGACAAGAAAACAGAGGGGCCGGTGGCGGTATTGTTGTGGATTTTCGAAGACTTACGCGAAAAAGAAAGAGTGAGGTCAGGCTCAACTTTTTCGGCAAAAATCTAAGGAATTTTTGGCGAAAACTCCACTTGACAACAAAACGACATCAGTTTGAAACATTCAGTTCTCGCCGCGAAGTTAGGTTTTCGGTGAGAACATTTCGAAAAAGAAACACAGGAGAATCTGGGGGGTTTAAAACCAAAGTTTTTGGCGAAAACTGAAGGATTTTTCACCAAAAACTCATTTGAAAAATGGGTTGCACAGTTTTTGAAGAAAAATTTTAAAAGAAGAAGACTAAAAACTAACAAAGACTGACTCCAGCCATGGGTTGCCTCCCACGAAGCGCTCTTGCTTAACGTTCGTGAGCTGGACGATACCTGGATTGGAGCTATGGGGTCGATGAGAAGGAATGTACGTCGATGAGGAAGATAGCTAATCCCTGTAGATACTTTTTGAGCCTATGGCCATTGACCATAAATGGTTCTTGATCGTGGCCTTTAATTAGGACGCTTCCAAGGGACGTCTGCCGAACCACGATGTAGGGGCCGAACCATCGGGATTTCAGTTTACCCGGGAAGAGCTTCAGGTGAGAATTGTATAAAAGGACTTCATCTCCGGGGTAGAATTGCTTGACCCCCTTCAACTGTGCGTCATGAATTGTATAAATATTTCATATTTAACTCTTTAGTAGCCCAGAATGCCTTGTGCTCAAGCTCAACCGGTAAATGGCATGCCTTGCCATAAACTAGTTGATACGGTGAGGTACCGATGGGGGTCTTGTAGGCAAATCGATATGCCCATAAGGCATCACTGAGCTTAGATGACCAGTCCTTGCGAGACCGGCCAACTGTCCTATCAAGAATCCACTTGAGCTCCCGGTTTGTCACTTCCGCTTGACCGTTAGCTTAAGCGTGATAAGTTGTGGACATTCGGTGGGTGACGCCAAAGCGTTTGCACACCCGGTCGAAGTGTCTGTGGAAGTGGGTACCCCTATCGCTTATGATGAAGCGTGGTGAACCAAAATGCGTGAAGTGACGTGTAAGGAACCGTCCCATCACTCTTGAATCGTTGGTGGGTAAAGCTTCAGCTTTAGCCCACTTAGAGACATAATCAACGGCCACAAGAATGTACTTATTTCTGTTGGAGGGTGTGAATGGTCCCATAAAATCAATTCCCCAAACATAAATAATTTCAACAGTTAAAGAAACAATTTGAGGCATCTCATTACGGTTAGAGATGTTACCTGATCGGTGGCATGCATCACAATGACGAGCAAAAGTGTCACAATCACTATAGATAGAAGGTCAGTAAAATCCTATTTCGAGTACCTTTCTTGCAGTGCGATTTCCGCTGAAGTGTCCTCCAAACTGACCTTCATGGCACTTACGCATAATGTCAGCTGCCTCGACGTAAGAGACACACCTCCGATCATCCCATCAATTCTAATGCGGTACAAGAACGGCTCGTCCCAGAAGTAAGACTTGGCCTCTTTAATGAGCTTTTTTCACACATTATAATCCAATCCGGGAGGTATTATGTCACGAGAAAGATAGTTAGCTACGGTGGCATACCAGGGCTCATCCGGTGTTGTTGCATTACTCAGCTCTTGAGCGTGAGCAATCGCCCAAGGCTCGATGGCTATGTTGTTGACCTGTTCAAAGATTTCAAGTCGCAACAACTCATTAGGGAAAGAATCATTAATAGGAGTAGTAGTGGACTTACATGTTTGTGACTCCTCAAGTCGGGAGAGGTGATCGGCTACTAGGTTCTCAGCTCCCTTCTTGTCCTTGATCTCTATGTCGAACTCTTGGAGAAGGAGAACCCATCAGATAAGTCTTGGCTTCGAGTCCTGCTTTGCTAGGAGATGGCGTAGAGCAGCATGGTCGGTGTAGACAATGGTATGAGAGAGGACCAGGAACTGCCTGAACTTATCGAAGGAGACGACAATAGCTAGTTCATCTGAGCGTCGTTAAGCGTCTTGCTAGCAAAATAAATGGGATGGAATCTCTTCTCTTTTCTTTGTCCTAGAACAGCACCAACGACAAAGTCACTAGCATCGCACATTATCTCAAATGGAAGATTCCAATCTGGTGCTGTGAGGATAGGTGCGGTGGTGAGCTTGGTTTTCATAATCTCAAAGGCTTCAAGACATGCCTTGTCAAAAACGAAAGGGGTGTCCTTCTCTAGAAGCTTGGTCATTGGAAGAGTGATCTTGGAAAAATCTTTGATGAATCTCCGGTAGAATCCAGCATGAACGAGGAAGCTTCGAACTGTCTTGACCGAGGTTGGCGGTGGAAGACTGGCGATGGTTTCAAGCTTGGCATGATCGACTTCTATTCCGATCTTGGAGATCCTATGGCCAAGAACAATGCCTTCGGTAACCATAAAGTGACATTTCTCCCAACTAAGAGCTAAGTTGGTTTCCTCGGAGCGGGCTAGTACCTTATCCAGGTTAGCTAGGCACTTAGAAAATGAGTCTCCATAGACAGAGAAGTCGTCCATGAATACATCTACCACGTTCTCTACTAGATCTCCGAATATAGCAAGCATGCATCTTTGAAAAGTAGCGGGAGCGTTGCATAAACCAAAGAGAATACGACGATAAGCAAACGTACCAAACGGGCAGGTGAAGGTCATCTTTTCTTGGTCGTCGAGCTCGATGGGGATCTGAAAGTAACCAGACATTCCATCTAAGAAACAGTAGTACTCATGGCCGGCTAACCTCTCTAGCATCTGATCAATGAATAGCAGTGGAAAGTGATCTTTCTTTGTAGTGTCATTAAGACGTCTGTAGTCGATGCAGACTCTCCACCCGGTAACTGTGTGAGTGGGAATGAGCTCGCCTTTCTGATTAGGGATGACTGTAATTCCTCATTTCTTTGGAACAATCTGAGTTGGACTAACCCAAGGACTGTTGGCAATAGGGTATATGATTTCGGCATCCAGAAGCTTAAGGACTTCCTTCTTCACAACCTCCTACATTAGAGGATTTAATCGACGTTGTGGTTGTCTGACTGGCTTGAATTCATCATCTACGACTATCCAATGCTTGCAGAAGGTTTCGGATATGCCTCTGATGTCGGCTAATTCCCAGGCTATAGCTCGGATTTGCTTTTTTAGTAATATGATCAGTTGCTCTTTCTGTTCGGGAGATAAAGCTGAGTTGATGATGACTGGCAATTGACATTCCTTCCCCAGAAATGCATACTCTAGATGGTCGGGGAGCTCCTTTAATGAGAGGTCTGGCGGGTTCTCGTATGAAGTGGTGATTCGACTTGAGGCCGGTTCAATATGGGGTGGCGCAGAAGTGGTTGTGGATGTCGTCTTTCGGTCGTCTAATTTGTCTTGCCATAGGCGCTGCTCTTGATCTTCTAACGCGTTTTCAATTCCTGAAATCAAACACAACTCTAGTGGATCACTAGATAAGGAGTTAGTGATGAAGTTGGCCGAGGCCAACTCCATAGCATCAACAGTATAACATTTATCATCTTGAGCTACAGAATATCTCATGCTATCCCTAATGTGGAAAGTAACGGTATCCTGTCCTACACTTAAGGTCAACAAGCCTTGTTTGCAATTGATATTTGCACCGACGGTTGTCAAGAAAGGTCGACCCAAGATAAGCATTCCGTCTAATTCACGGGTATCCAGAACAACGAAATCTGCAATAATAGTAAAAGGGCCACAACGAACAGCTACATCTTCTATTGATGACACTCGATTTGACGTGATTATCAGCCTCATTTAAGAGACATTTCTTTGCTTAAGACATGGTTTTTAGGGTATAATAACGAATATTCAATCGATTGCCCTATCTCGTGCCATTTGTTTTACCTTGGCCCGTTTCGGGTCTATTTGATGGTTTTCTAGTGTTTTCATGTTAGCACAGGTTTTTCCCATCAAATAAAGTAGCCATGGACGTGTCTAAAGCATTGGAACATCGAGGAACTGAACCGGAATCGATCAAAGGAGCCAATTAAGTTCAAGCAATCTCCTGCCCGTTTACAAAGAAGATTTCGCCGAAAATACCTTGTTATTTTCGGCGAAAATATTAGTGCAAATCGACTGATGCCACTTGAAGGATGGTTTCGGCGAAAACAATATGTTTTCGGACCGAAACCTATTCGACGAAAAGGACAGAAGAAATAGCTGAGTGACCGGCCATTTACACAAGGATTTTTGCCGAAAATATCCCTATGTTTTCGGTGAAAATATCAGGCCAATCCGGATCAGTTAGGGTTAAGTATAAATACTTAACCCGGCGGCCCAGAAAGGAGAACACATCATAATTAATCATAATACAACTTTTGAGATCAGAATTCAGAGAATCCTCTCAAGTTCTGGAGCGAGAAGTTCGAGTTCGAAGAGCCGGATAGAGATCGTGACGCCATCCCTTCCATCTCGGAGAATCGGAGCTAGGAGTGTTATCTACCGAAGATCGAAGTCTGTCAGAGTCGTCTAAATTAGGTTTTTCAGATTCTTTTCTGTTCTTCCTCTGAATGATGAACTCTTTCTTTGTCTTTGTTTCTTTTGTAATAATCATGAGTAGCTAAACTCGTTAGAGCTTAGACTAGATGAACCCTAAGTGACCCAGGGCTTTAAAGCGGTCACGGATCGACGGTGATTAGATTCGAAGTTCAATTAGTTTCTCATTCATGTTTGATTTGTTCTTCATTGTTCATGTTTCTTGTCTGGATTGATCACCTAGATTAGATTCTGGTTAAGCTAAGGATAGAAGCGAACGCTCGCCTTACTTTAGAACATCAAATTGAACAATTAACCTTATAATTGGAGCATGCCTTTCGTAGGAACCGGTTAGGGTTAATTCACTGCAAGAGTAACTCATTAATCATTAGTAAGTACACCAATTAATTAAGTCGTTGCGAGAGGCGACCGTACCCGGGCGGCTAGTTAATCTTGGTAGTTAGAACGGATTGAGTGAACGTTCGCCGGTCTTAAACCTAAGGGTAAGGAGTTATGGTGGTGTCTTAGTAATTGATTGAATGATAATCGAAATCCGCTGATCTGTTGATTGCCAATGCTCTGGGGAATGAAGGGGGATTCAAAGTCTAAGTTCGTCTGTCTTCCTTGTTTTCAAACTCTAATTTCCAATCTGCTTTAGTTTAATTTTTTAATTTATCCGCATTTCTTAGAATTAGAAGTCGTGGAACTCACACCACGCACAACGTGTTTGCATTTGAGTACTTTGCCAGTTTTGAAGTAGTCAATCATAGGAGACCCTCGGAATACGATCTGTTATAGCTTTTTCTTAGCATTAGTAGTTTATTTGGTTGAACGCATAACAACGATTGCGGCCTCACCAAATTGGCGCCGTTGCCGGGGAACTCTCTTTTGATTGTTCGAAAGAAGAACTGACAATTTATTCTTCTACTTTCCATCTTTCATTTTTCCACCCACTTCGATTTTACGCCGGTATGTTTGCTTTTGTTGCTTGTAGGTTGTTCTACAGGTTTATGAACTGCTCGATCGCTCATTCTCAGTTTAAGCCGGGTAATTCTACTCCGCCGAAGAAACCGCGAGCTCAGAAGCAAGTCATAGTCATTCCGCCTACACCACCTATCCCTGAAAAGATCGAGGAGTTGAAGGAGAACTCCTCATCTTCATCCGCTTCATCCACTACTTCAGATTCACCACCACCTTCTCCTCCCGTACTAGTTGCTCAGCGCACCATGGCAGATTACTGTAGATCGATTGCGACTAACCTTCGAGCTAGCGTCGTTGTGCCGCACAACGATGACGACCCTGATTATAATATCACAACCTTCGTCCTAAACATGGTCTCTAAGAATCTTCGATTCGAAGGAAAGCCGCAAGAAAACCCCCGCACACATTTGGCGAACTTCCTGGACATGTGCGAGACGTTTAAGAGCGGGAATCTCAGTAAGAACAATCTTTGCTTGTGAGCTTTCCCATTCTCTCTTAAAAGCAACGCCAAGGTATGGCTCGGCTAGAAACACCTGGCTACTACACTGACTGGGATAGTCTAGCTCAGGACTTCATAGAGGAATACTATCCCCCTTCAAGAACGACATTCTACAAGGATAGCATCGCTAGTTTCTCTCACAAGGAAGGAGTGAGCTTATACAAAGCTTGGAACGAATTCCAAGAGCTTCTCTCTGAATGCCCTCATCATGGATTCAACCAGAGTCAGCTAGCCGAAATCTTTGCCCAAGGGATGAATGAAGAAATAGCTGAATGGGTCAACACCTTAGCTGATGGCGACTGCACAACACTCGAACCAGAAGCTGCTCTCCTTCACTTTGCGGACTGCACATCTAAGTCCAGAAATAGGGAGAGACAGTTTGGAGCAGCCATGAGTCAACCAAGCTGTGAAGATCAGATCAAGATCGAAGTACAGAAACAAATGAAAGAGATCCTCGGTACAACTAATAACTGGCCTAAAAAGGAAGTCAACTTCATTGATCACAGCTTCACCAGGGATCAAAAAGGCTAATCCGACTACCGTCAGTTCAGAACACCTCCTCAACAACGGGAAGGCTTTTATGAGCGTCCTCCCTACAACTTCCAACTCGACCAGAGCCGGAATCAATACATGGACAATGGTTATCAAGACCCTTCCAGATTTACCAGAGTACAGCAGCCTCCAAATTTTATATCTGAGGACAATTGGGAGAGGAGAATAGCTAGGAAGTTTGATCTAATTACAGCAAGACTTGATGATCACGAGGAAAGGTTCAAAGCGCAAGACGCTCTTAACAAAGGGCAGATCGCACAAGGACAGAGAATAGAGGATATGATAAATAAAATTGCTAGTGTGATGGGTCGCATTCCCCTCTTCAACCAGGCGCCGTCTCAAAATGACTCCTCCGAGAAGAACGAGCTAGCTAAAGTCATCACAACCAGGAGCAGTGAGCAGAACAACTTGGAGAAGAAGAAGGGAGCACTATCTGTTCTCTCTACGGGAGAGTGTTCAACTATCATCTCTCAATCACCACCCATACCTATCCCAGCTAAGTGCTCTGATCCTGGTCCTTTTACATTACCGTTAATCATTAATGGCATTACAGTCGAGCATAGTATAATTGACCTAGGTGCTTCTATAAATGTCATGCCTATGTGTTTATATAAGAAACTGAACTTAGGGGAACTACAACCTGCCAACATGAATTTAATGTTCGCTGACAAAACTCTAAGAGAACCTAGAGGAATGATCCATGATATAATCACTTGCTGTGGCCCGTTCCGGTTTTTCGTTGATTATATAGTTATGGATACTCAAGAGACATATTCTACCCTTCTCTTGGGCCGGCCGTTCATGGCGACAGCCGGAATTAATGTCAATGTTCCTAATGGCTCTCTAACTTTAAGGGTTGGGAAGGACACTGCAACATTCTGTCTCAAGGACGGTATGAAATACATTCCTAAAGGAGAATTAAATTGTTTATCTGTAGAGATTGTGGAGTTGGCCTCGGTCAACTTCATTTCTAATGTTTCTTCCAGTGTTTCGAGATCAATTGACACTGCAGGTGCTGAACAGATTACCGAGCAGAAGCAGAAATCTATCGTTCAAAAGCCGCCTAAGAAGAAGGAACTGAAAACCTCTTCTAAGCCACCGAGCGCTAAACCAAGCAGACCTCGAGGAAAGAACAAGAAGACGAAGACCCAAATGGTCTGGAGACCAAAAGTTCCGCCGTCTTCCACCGAGCTAGCTGCACCACCAATTAGTTCCAAGAAACCGGCGCCGGAACAAGTATGGAAGGAGAAGCCGAACGCGTCTCCTAAGGAAGTACTAACGATCACCGATCCTGGTGATAACAAGCCGAAGATTAAAGAAAAGGAGAAGCCGACAGTCCTCATTCCTTCCATCGTCACACTCAAGAAGGATGATCTCTCTAGAGAACTGTTCGGGCCGTTCAAGTTCGTCGATCATCTTCCCGATGGACGTACCAAGCTGTTGCATGCGAACGGGAAGAGATTCACGCTTACCGGAGAAGCCCCGAAGCTGTACTTCATGAACTCCGACATGAGCGTTAAGGAGAATCTAAGTTGGGATGTCTCCTAATACCGTCCAGGTATCGTCCAGCTTAAGGACGTTAATAAAAGAGCGCTTCGTGGAAGGCAACCCACGACTGGAGTCTGTTTTAATTTTTGTTGAACTTGGTATTTTAGAGTCGGTTCGGGGGAGCCAAAAGTGTCAGTTTGTTTGATTTATTATTTTTCGTGTAGAGTCTGTGTGTCATAGAGTCAGTTGCAAGTTGATTGAGGTCGTTCCGATTTTTGTGGATTTAGCTGTGATTTTCTGAAGTTGGCCGGATTTGCGAAAATATTTTAAACCCGAACAGTTCAAAATTTTCGGCGAAATCACCCCTCATTTTCGGCGAATTCGCCTCTTGGTTTTCACTGATTTTCCCTGTTCCATATTTTCGGACCGAAGAGTATTGTGTTTTTGGTGAAACGATTTTTGAAGACCAACAACCATTTTAATTGAAATTTTCGGCGAAACCATATTGTTATTTTCGGCGAAACTACCTTCGAAAATCCGGCAGTGCATTTGAACTGAAATTTTCGGCGAAACCACCCTCTTATTTTCGCCAAAAATAATTTTGAAAATCACCCCACTATTCCTTTAAAATCCAGATTTACTTCCACTCTCTCCTTCACTCATTTTCGTTCAACAACCCGAAAACCTCCCCCTTATCTTTTTAAAACCGTCGCCGACCACCCACTCTTTCAAACCGCCGTCGCCGCCGATCGCCGCCGCTCCCTTCCCCTCCCAATTCCGATTCCATCGAGCCCTAGAACAGCCAAATCGGAGCTTTGCAGCTCCAGTTCACCGAAACCCTCGTTTTCAACGTTTTTCACCGATTCCTCTCAACCCGTTCATTTTTAGCAGTCATGACTTCAAGGTAAGTTGTAGAACTTTTCAATACGAATCATTTGACATATAGATTGCTGAATTTCGTCGGGGTTGACTTTTCGGTTTGCCTCGTTTTGCGTGCCGACTGTTTTCGTGTGAACTAGGTTAGCTGAACTTATAGAGCTGTTCTAGCACGCTTAGGGAGTTCCGTGCTCAATTTCCATATCATTTGATCATGTGTTGCTATGCATGTGATTAATTCCTTGTTATGTTGACTTGTGAGAAATGTCGGTTTGACCATGAACTGTATTTGATCGTTTGGCTGTCGTATGTGTTCTTTCTCGTTCATAGTATCGTGCTTGCCATTTGAGAACATATTTTGCCGTCATTCTCCAAGTTATGATAGTCTTGCCATGATTAGGGTTCAATATGCCTAATTGTTGACTTTCTGAATGTCGGTTTGACTTTTTGGACGCTGATTGTGCTTATCCGATTCTGGATGTTCCTAAGTATGTATTTTACTGTCTATGATTACCGGTTAATCCGCTTTGCTTACCCCACTGAGTTTCCCTCATTTCATTGTGAAATTGAGTTTTTCTACTAAGTGTGGGGTAAGGTTTTGGTTGACTAATCTGGTTTCATTCTGGTTTTAGGAACACCACTTATGAGCGCAGGACTAAGGCGCGACTTGATGGTGCCTCGAGCTCAAAAGCTGCCGCTCCCGTCACACCTGTTGTTCTGGGTCCTCCACCCGCACTCCCTCGCCGGGCTGGGTACCATCGCACTATCGCCCGTCTACCTGACTTCTACTTCGAGTGCTTCCAGAAGCTCGAGCACGTTAGGGGAGCTGACGTGCGCCCTCTTTCCATGGATTCCCTGCACGATCATGATGAGGACTACCACCGGAACGTGCATGACGCCTTAGCACCGGCTGGTCTCCTCGAGCTGACCACCATCGCCGCCGAGTTCCCAGATATTGCCCACCAGGAGTTCTGGGCAACCTTTGATCTGGATGAGCACAAGAGGAAGCAGCGCCAGAAGGTTGTGACCTTCTATCTTGGTGGGGTGTACAGGCAGCTCACCTACGATGAGTTTGCTGCTCATCTCGGCATCCCCTACGAGCACTATCACGATCATCACCTCGGTTAGGGAGAAGATGATGACGACGAGGAGTACAACGCACTCTGGAGCCACATGACAGGCATACCTGGCGATCGCCTCGGGACGAACAACTCAGTTAAGTCTCTCTCTCAGCCGCTCTATAAATTTATTCATATGGTTTGGCGGAGGTCGCTTTTATATGTTCCAGATAAGGATCGCCACCATATCCTCAAGGAGGAGCTCATGCTTCTTCGAGCCATCCGAGAGAGCTACCCTCTACACCCCGGCTGGGTACTGGCTCGCATCTTCTGCCAGAAGACCAGGAGGAAGACGCCACCTCGCAGACTCTTGGGGGTAACTTCATAGGTCAGCTCATCATCTCCTTTGGAATCAGCCATGAGTATGGCCCGCACATTCCACGACACCCAGTTAGGACCATTGGAGGAGACTTGGCGGTTGAGTACGACTTAGAACTCGACCTCAGTCCCCATGTAGTAGCTGATCCTCCACTCCAGCCTGTGGTCGAGTCGGAGGAAGAAGATGATGCTGAGCAGGAGCAGCCACAGCCGCCGCCAGTATTCCACGATTATATACCCTCGCCACATCATCCGGCAGGGTATGCTCACCAGTCGCCGCCACACATTCCCGATCATTACCAGGCGCCTCCCCAACAGCCGCAACACCACCCCGCGGATGTTGGAGAGTTATACGAGCGACTTCAGGAGTGGCGCATCACCGACAACGCCACTCAAGAGGCGCGATGGACTATATGTTCCAGATAAGGATCGCCACCATATCCTCAAGGAGGAGCTCATGCTTCTTCGAGCCATCCGAGAGAGCTACCCTCTACACCCCGGCTGGGTACTGGCTCGCATCTTCTGCCAGAAGACCAGGAGGAAGACGCCACCTCGCAGACTCTTGGGGGTAACTTCATAGGTCAGCTCATCATCTCCTTTGGAATCAGCCATGAGTATGGCCCGCACATTCCACGACACCCAGTTAGGACCATTGGAGGAGACTTGGCGGTTGAGTACGACTTAGAACTCGACCTCAGTCCCCATGTAGTAGCTGATCCTCCACTCCAGCCTGTGGTCGAGTCGGAGGAAGAAGATGATGCTGAGCAGGAGCAGCCACAGCCGCCGCCAGTATTCCACGATTATATACCCTCGCCACATCATCCGGCAGGGTATGCTCACCAGTCGCCGCCACACATTCCCGATCATTACCAGGCGCCTCCCCAACAGCCGCAACACCACCCGCGAATGTTGGAGAGTTATACGAGCGACTTCAGGAGTGGCGCATCACCGACAACGCCACTCAAGAGGCGCGATGGACTATTATGCAGTAACATATGCGCCGCGCCGACCGGCGGTATGAGGCACAGATGGCGTGGCAATGCCAGCTCGGCGAATTTCTCCACTTTCCACCTCCCGGTTCACCGGACCAGCAGTGATCGGGTTGTATTCCTTTTCTGGTGTCTTCTTTTTATTTATTCTTTTCGGATTTCGGTCCAACTTTTTTCTGTGTGGATCCGGGGCACTTGTCCCGGTTTCCTTTTTATGTTTCATTTGTTTTTGTTTTGTAGGCAGTAGGGAGATTCCCTTTGCTTCGCTTGGGTAGATTCCCTCCGCTCCAAGGATCTGTGCTCATCCACTACGCCAATCATCTCGATCCAGGTTCTTCTACTTCACTCTGAACTCTAGTCCCTTCACTGTGAGGACACAGTCTGATTTAAGTGTGGGGTAGGATGCTAGAGAACCTTGCATGAACTTGATTGCCCTTAATTGCATTATTTGTGTGCCTCGTGATTCCATTCTAGTCTCTCTAGCATTAGAATGGCTCAGTTCTTGATTTTTGATGTTAAGTTGTTGTTCAAACTTTCATAATGATGCTTAGACTGCTTAACCTAGAACTTGAGAACCAACTTGTATACTTTGATGCTAAATTGCCTGGTCAGAAAAGAATTTTTAAAATCACACTTGTAGTTTGTAGCCTTGATTGCATGAAAATGACCGAATCCGACTAGCAAACCAACTGTGAGCATTTGATCCATTGCACGTAACTCGCAATTTTAATTCTTTCTGAGTGGTTTTCTGTTTACTTGAATGAGTTAGAATTTGCATGAGACCTACTCGAGACCACACGATGACACGAGTTCTAGAAGGATAGGGGCACCTAGATTCAGCTAATAAGCCAGATAGCCTACCAAACGATAAATCCACTAGGTTTAGACCCTTGAGCTTGGCCTGTTCTTTCGGTTCGATAATACATTACAGCCATTCCCCGTTTCTTTCATTCCCCGTTGATCCCCTGTGGTTGTGGTTCTAGATTGACCTATCAGAAGTCGGTTTGTGATAACCTGCCTATAGCCATTAAATAGGTGGTCTTAGCTAATATGTCCAGACGTGTAAACCCCTCTAGCAACTAAAAGAAAAATCGGCACAAAAGAAAAAAGTAAGTAAAAAAAAGAAAAAGAGAAAAACTTCGAAAAATGAAGAAAAGAAGAAAATCAGAAAAAGTTCAAAAGTGTAGTTCAAATAAAACGTTCTTCTCCCTACAAATGGAAGGACGAAGTCAAAAGAAAAGTTCAAAAGAAAGAAAAGAAAAAAATCGTGTAAAGAAAAAGAATAAGTGCTAGGTTGCTTGAGGGTATCATAGGACGAGCGTTCATTATTCCACCCGTGTTTCGTTAGACGGTAGGAAGCCATAGATTAGATTCGAGGGAAGTTAGTCGAAAGCTACACCGCACCAAGCCATCATCATACATTCCCATCATCCATCTCATTATAAACCCGAGTAGTGTAGAATTTATTACGGTCCTAGCAGGGAAGTCCTTCTTGACTAGATACTCGTGTTGTCACAGTGGTGGAGATGTGGTTGAAACGCAAACCTATGACAGAATTCGGTAACAGAAAATGATCGAGAGCAGAAACACGTCCTTAAACACAGAGAGTGAGAGTTCCCATTGTACTATATATATCCTGTGTGAGGAGCCTGGTCGGTCAGGTCAAATTCGTGCATAATTGGTTGCTAATTACTTGTCGTGTGCAGTTTATTAGTGACACCAGGTAGTTTGGCTGATCTGTATGCATGTTAGGTTTCTTGTTCTAGGATCGATCTGTCTAATAATTTATTGTGTTTGTGATGACACTCGATTTGACGTGATTATCAGCCTCATTTAAGCGACATTTCTTTGCTTAAGACATGGTTTTTAGGGTAGAATAACGAATATTCAATCGATTGCCCTATCTCGTGCCATTTGTGTTACCTTGGCCCGTTTCGGGTCTATTTGATGGTTTTCTAGTGTTTTTTTGTTAGCACAGGTTTTTGCCGTAAAATAGAGTAGTCATGGACATGTCTAAGGCGTTGGAATCTCGAGGAATCAAACCGGAATCGATCCAAGGAGCCGATCAAGTCAAACCGAAAATCTGCCCATTCACACTTGCATTTTCGGCGAAAACAAGCTTCCATCTTCGGCGAAAATATTAATGCAAATCAACTGATGCCAAGTGAAGGATGGTTTCGGCGAAAAGGATCAAGTGTTCAGACCGAAAATACAAGGCAGAGAAAGCACTCCCATTCACAAAGGAATTTTCGCCAAAAAATATCAGTCTAATCCGGATCAGTTAGGGTTAAGTATAAATACTTAACCCGGCGGCCCAAAAAGCAGAATAATTCAATACAATCATAATTTACAAAACACAACTTTTCGAGATCAGAATTCTCTGAAGTTCTGGAGCGAAGAGTTGGAGTTCGAAGAGCCGGATAGAGATCGTGACGCCATCCCTTCCATCTCGACAAACCGGAGTTAGGACTGTAACTTACCGAAGATCGGAGTCTGTCAGAGTCGTCTGAATTAGGTTTTTTCAGATTCTTTTCTGTTCTTCCTTTGAATGATGAACTCTTTCTTTATCTTTGTTTCTTTTGTAATAATCATGAGTAGCTAAACTCGTTAGAGCTTAGACTAGATGAACCCTAAGTGACCCAGGGCTTTAAAGCGGTCACGGATCGGCGGTGATTAGATTCGAAATTCAATCAGTTCTTTTTCATGTTTGATTCGTTCTTCATTGTTCATGTTTCTTGTCTGGATTGATCACCTGGATTAGATTCTTGTTAAGCTAAGGATAGAAGCGAACTCTCGCCTTACTTCAGAACATCGAATTGAACAATTAACCTTATAATTGGAGTGTGCCTTTCGTAGGAACCGGTTAGGGTTAATTCACTGCAAGAGTAACTCATTAATCACTAGTAATTACACCAATTAATTAAGTCGTTGCGAGAGGCGACCGTACCCGGGCGGCTAGTTAATCTTGGTAGTTAGAACGGATAGAGCGAACGTTCGCCGGTCTTAAACCTAAGGGTAAGGAGTTATGGTGGTGTCTTAGTAATTGATTAAATGAGAATTGAAATCCGCTGATCTGTTGATTGCCAATGCTCTGGGGAACGAAGGGGGATTCAAAGTCTAAGTTCGTCTGTCATCCTTGTTTTCAAACCCTAATTCCCAATCTGCTTTAGTTTAATTTGTTTTAATTTTTCTGCATTTCTTAGAAGTAGAAGTCGTGGAACTCACACCACGCACAACGTGTTTGCCTTCGAGTATTTTGCTAGTTCTGAAGTAACCAATCATAAGAGACCCTCGGAATACGATCTGCTATACGTTTTTTCTTAGCATTAGTAGTTTTTATTTGGTTGAACCCTCAACGACAGGTTCACCAAATTGGCGCCGTTGCCGGGGATCTTCTTTTGATTGTTCGAAAGAAGAACTGGCAATTTATTCTTCTATTTTCCATCTTTCATTTTTCCACCCACTTCGATTTTACACTGGTTTTGTTTGTCTTTGTGATCTATAGGTTTACAGGTGTATGCCTCACCGTCCTTGGACTCGCTCTCAAACCGAACAGGCCAAGAGTATAGAGAGACCAGGCAGTTCAGCTACACCTCTACGATCACAGATCCTGAAGAAAGGCAGAAAACAATCCATTCATCACTCCGATCAAGATCGAGGAACCGAAGGAGAGTTCTTCATCTCCATCTTCATCCACTTCATACATCGAGTCACTTTCACCTCCTCCATCTCCCACCATGGACGATAGATTACCACCACCAAATGGCGATCAACCGCCGCCACCACCACCTGCACAGAAGAGTCTAGCAGATTATAACAAGCCGAGCGCGACTAGCGTTTGATCTGCCATTGCCGTTCCGCGCATTGAAGGAGATCCTGACTATGAGATCAAGATTCCATTCTTGACCATGATCTCTAGGGATTTACAGTTTGAAGGCAGGCCCCTAGACAATCCGTGCACTCATCTTGCAGATTTCCTTGATCTCTGCAGTACTTTTAAGAGCAGAAACCTCGACAAAAACACTCTTTGTCTGAGAGCTTTCCCGTTCTCTTTGAAGGGTACTGCTAAGAGGTCGCTTACTGGTAAACCACCTGGCTATTACACTAACTGGGATACTCTGGCTCAGGACTTCGTTGAAGAATACTTCCCTCCAGCCAGAACAACCGCCATCAAGGACAGCATCGCCAGATTCTCCCAGAAAGAAGGAGAAAGCTTATATGATACTTGGAATCGATTCCAAGAACTTCTTTACACCTACCCTCATCATGGATTCGAGCAGAGGCAGTTAGTTGAAATCTTTTCTCGTGGACTTCGAGAAGAATCTGCCAAGTGGGTCAATTCTCTAGCTGAAGGGGATTGCACTACACTCACTCCTGAAGCTGCTCTTCTTCACTTCGCAAACTGTGCTTCCAAGTCAAGAAACTGGGAGCGACAATCTGAAGGATCAAGGAGCAAGCTAGATCTTGAAGCAGCCATCAAGGCAGAGGTAGAGAAGCATCTGAAGAAGTCTACCACACCGATCAAGCCGCCTGCAACTTCTGTCTACGTTGCTGATTGCGAGTGGTGTGGAGCTTGCTCACATAATGGAGGCCATTGTCAGAATTTTGGTAAGGCAGAAGTCTGGTCTGCCGAAGAGGTAAATTTCATACAACAAGGCTTCGTTAATAATCAGAATGGTTATGCTGGTTATCGTAACTTCAGACAGCAAGGGAACTATCAAGACATACCTCCCTACAATGCTGCCGTGAACCAGAACCAGAATAACCGCCCGGATGGTCCAGCTCAGGATCAGAAGCCTAACCATCCGCCGCATCGCAATCCGGGTAATTATAGAACTGCTCCTGGCAATCGCCAGAATCAATATCTTAACAATATCTATCCAGGGCAGCATCAAAGAGATAATAATGTCAGTGACCTGGATAAGAAGCTCAGCCAGATCATCACAAGACTCGATGATCACGATAGTCAGTTCAAGGCTCAAGCTCTTCTCAATCAAGAACAGATAGCATCTGGGCAAAGAATTGAGCAAGCCGTGAACAACATATCGAGCATGCTAGCATCTGGTCGACCATTTGGCCAGCTTCCAAGCCAGACAGAGCCAAACCCGAGAAAAGAACAGGCTAAAATGGTAACTGCTCAAAAACTTCCAAACCTAATTGCTGATGCTTGTTCTATCTTACGTAGGATCGCTGAAACTCCAGAGGAAGAAGAATAAGTGGAACAGAAACCGGTGCCTAAGGAGGATCCTCCTCTTGCACCGTACGTTGTGAAACCTCCTTTTCCTAGAGCATTGCTGCCAAATGCAAGGATCGAGACTAGCATGAAGGGGAACAAGGAAGGATATCCTGACATTCGTGTTAAGAAACCTGAGTTATCTGATCCTGGTTCATTCACTTTGCCTTTGGTCATTAATGATGTTGAGATTGAACGTTGCTTAGTTGATCTAGGAGCATCTGTTAATGTTATGCCTGTGAGTCTATATGAAAAGTTAAACCTGGGAGAACTTGAACCGCCTAGTATGCAACTCGTCTTTGCTGATAGATCGCTTAAAACCCCTAAGGAGAGATTAAAGACGTTGTCACTAAATGTGGTCCGTTCACGTTCTTAGCTGATTATGTGATTATGGATACTAGTACAGATGATGCTACTAACCTCATAGGTCGACCTTTCATGGCTACTACTGGAATGAATATTAACGTTCCAAATGGTTCTTTAACTTTAAGAGTCGGTAAAGAAACAAAAATGTTCCGTCTTAAAGATGGCATGAAATATGACTCTAGGAATGAAGAATCTCACTGCCTAGCTGTTGAAACGGTGGGGTTGACTCCAGTCAACTTCGTTACTAATGTTTCTTCCAGTGTCTCTAGATCAGTTGTTGCTGCAGATATTAAATAGGTCACTGAGAAGAAGCAGAAACCTGTCGTTCAGAAGCCGCCTAAGAAGAAGAAGAAGGAACTGCAAGCCTCTTCTAAACCACCGAGCAGACCTCGAGGGAAAAACAAGAAGACGAAGACCCAAATGGTCTGGAGACCAAAAATTCTGCCGTCTTCCACCGAGCCAGCTGCACCACCTATTAGTTCCGAGAAACCGGCGCCGGAACAAGTATGGAAGGAGAAGCCGAAAGCGTCTCCTAAGGAAGTACTAACTATCACCGATCCTGGTGATAACAAGCCAAAGAGTAAAGAAAAGAAGAAGCCGACAGTCCTCATTCCTTCCATCGTCACACTTAAGAAGGATGATCTCTCTAGAGAGCTGTTCGGACTGTTCAAGTTCGTCGATCATCTTCCCGATGGACGTACCAAGCTTTTGCATGCGAACGGGAAGAAGTTCACGCTTACCGGAGAAGTCCCGAAGCTGTACTTCATGAACTCTGACGCGAGCGTGAAGGAGAATCTAAGTTGGGATGTCTCCTAATACCGTCCAGGTATCGTCCAGCTCAAGGACGTTAATAAAAGAGCGCTTCGTGGGAGGCAACCCACGGCTGGAGTCTGTTTTAATTTTTGTTGAACTTGGTATTTTAGAGTCGGTTCGGGAGATCCAAAAGTGTCAGTTTGTTTGATTTATTATTTTTCGTGTAGAGTCTGCATGTCATAGAGTTAGTAGCAAGTTGATTGAGGTCGTTCCGATTTTTTTAGATTTAATTGTGATTTTCTAAAGTTAGCCGGATTTACGAAAATATTTTAAACCCGAACAGTTCAAAATTTTCGGTGAAACCACCCCTGTTTTCGGCGAAACTGATTTTCGAATTTCGAACCCGTTCTTCCTGTTCATTGTTTTCGGTTCAAAAAGTGTTTTATTTTCGGCGAAACCATTTTAACTGAAATTTTTGGCGAAATTGCACTGTTATTTTCGGCGAAACCGCCCTCAAAAATTCGGCAGTCCATTTTAACTGAAATTTTCGGCGAAAATACCCTTTTATTTTTGCCGAAAATAATTTTGAAAATCACCCAAAACTTCCTTTAAAAAATCCGGTCTACTCCCTCTCTCATCCTTCACTCATTTTCGTTCAACTCACCGAAAACCCCCTTTATCTCTTTAAAATCGCCGACCGCCCCCATTTTCAAACCGCCGTCGTCACCGTAACCCGCCGCCGCCGCCGTCACCGACCACCGCCGCTCCCTTCCCCTCCCTTTTCCGATCCCAACGAGCCCTAGAACGTCCGAATCGGAGCTTTGCAGCTCCAGTTCTCCGAAACCCCAGTTTTCAAGTTTTTCACCGATTC
Source organism: Linum lewisii (assembly GCA_034768395.1). Classification (NCBI taxonomy): domain Eukaryota; kingdom Viridiplantae; phylum Streptophyta; class Magnoliopsida; order Malpighiales; family Linaceae; genus Linum; species Linum lewisii. Next base: position 44,022,503 of record CM068301.1, on the reverse strand, counting down.
CTCTCAACTCGTTCATTTTTAGCAGTCATGACTTCAAGGTAAGCCATCTAACTTTTCATACGAATCTTTTGACATATAGATTGCTGAATTTCGTTGGGGTTGACTTTCAGTTGACTTTTTGATTTGCCTCGTTTTGCGTGCCGACTGTTTCGTGTGAACTAGGATTAACTGAACTTATAGAACTGTTCTAGGATGCTTAGGGAGTTTCGTGCTTAATTTCCATATCAATTGGTCATGTGTTGCTATGCATAAGATTAATTCTTTGTAATGTTGACTTTTGTGAGAAATGTCGGTTTGACTTTGAATTGCTGTGATCATTTGGTTGTCTGATGTGTTCATTCTCATTCATATTGTCGTGCCGCCATATGAGATCATATTTTACCGTCATTCTCCAAGTTATGATAGTCTTGCCATGATTAGGGTTCGATGTGCCTACATGTTGACTTTCTAAATGTTGGTTTGACTTTTTGAACTCTGATTGTGCTTATCCGATTCTGGCTGTACCTAAGTATGTATTTTACTGTCTATGATTACCAGTTACTCTGCTTTGCTTACCCCACTTAGTTTCCCTCATTTCTTTGTGAAATTGAGTTTTTTCTACTAAGTGTGTGGTAGGGTTTTGGTTGACTAATCTGGTTTCATTCTGGTTTTAGGAACACCATTTATGAGCGCAGGACTAAGGCGCGACTTGATGACGCCTCGAGCTCTGAAGCTGCCGCTCCCGTCACACCTGCTGTTCTGGGTCCACCACCTGCACTCCCTCGCCGGGCTGGATACCATCCCACCATCGCCCGTCTACCTGACTACTACTTTGAGTGCTTCCAGAAGATTCAGCACGTTCGGGGAGCTGATGTGCGTCCCCTTTCCATGGAGTCACTCCAGGAGCATGACGAGGACTACCACCGGAACGTGCATGACGCCTTAGCACCGGCTGGTCTCCTCGAGCTGACCACAGTCGCCGCCGAGTTCCCAGACATTGCCCTCTAGGAGTTCTGGGCAACATTTGATCTGGCCGAGCACAAGAGGAAGCAACGCCAGAAGGTGATCACCTTCTATCTTGGTGAGGTGTACCGACAGCTAACCTACGATGAGTTTGCTGCTCATCTGGGCATCCCCTATGAGCAGTATCATGATCATCACCTCGGTTGGGGAGAAGATGATGACGACGAGGAGTAACGCGCTCTGGAGCCACATGACAGGCGTACCAGGTGATTGCCTCGGGGTGAGCAACTCAGTTAAGTCTCTCTCTCACCCGCTCTATACATTTATTCATATGGTTTGGCGGAGGTCACTTTTATATGTTCGAGACAAGGATCGCCACCATATCCTCAAGGAGGAGCTCATGCTTCTCCGAGCCATCCGAGAGAGCTACCCTCTCCACCCCGGTTGGGTACTGGCTCGCATCTTCCGCCAGAAGACCAAGAGGAAGACGCCACCCCGCAAACTCTTGGGAGGCAACTTTATAGGACAACTCATCCTCTCCTTCGGCATCAGCCATGAGTATGGCCCGCACATTCCACGCCATCCAGTTAGGACCGTTGGAGGAGACTTGGCGGTTGAGTACGACGTAGAACTCAACCTCAGTCCCCATGTAGCAGCTGATCCTCCACTCCAGCCTGTGGTCGAGTCAGAGGCAGAAGATGATGCTGAGGAGCAGCAGCCGTAGCCGCCGCCTGAGTTTCATGATTATATACCCTCGCCACACCATCAGGCAGGGTACATCCACTAGTCACCGCCGCACATTCCCGATACATATCCAGCGCACACTCATCAGCCCCGACATCACCCCGCGGAAGTTGGAGAGTTATACGAGCGACTGCAGGAGTGGCGCATCACCGACAACGCCACTCAAGAGGCGCGATGGACTATTATGCAGCAACATATGCGCCGCGCCGACCGGCGATATGAGGCACAGATGGCGTGGCAACGCCAGCTCGGCGAATTTCTCCACTTTCCACCTCCCGGTTCACCGGACTAGCAGTGATCGGGTTGTATTCCTTTTCTGGTGTCTTCTTTTTATTTATTATTTTCGGATTTCGATCCAACTTTTTCCTGTGTGGATCCGGGGCACTTGTCGCGGTTTCCTTTTTATGTTTCATTTGTTTTTGTTTTGTAGGCAATCGGTAGACTCCCTTTGCTTCAGGTTCTGTTACACTTCCCTCCGCTCTTTGGATCCGTGCTCACCCTCTGAAATCAACCGTCCTTATCCAGGTTCTTCCATTCCACTCTAAACTCTAGAATTAGTCCTGTGAGGACACAGTCCGATTTAAGTGTGGGGTAGGACGCTAGAGAACCTTGCATGAACTTGATTGCCCTTGATTGTGTTTTATGTGTGCCTCGTGATTCCATTCCAGTCTCTCTAGCATTAGACTAGCTCAGTTCTTGATTTTTGATGTTAAGTTGTTGTTCAAACTTTCATAATGATGCTTAGACTGCTTAACCTAGAACTTGAGAACCAACTTGTATACTTTGATGCTAAATTGCCTGGTCAGAACAGAATTTTAAAAATCACACTCGTAGTTTGTAGCCTTGATTGCATGAAAATGACCGAATCCGACTAGCAAACCAACTCTGAGCTTTTGATCCATTGCACGTAACTTGCAATTTTAATTCTTTCTGAGTGGTTTTCTGTTTACTTAAATGAGTTAGAATTTGCATGAGACCTACTCGAGACCACACGATGACACGAGTTCTAGAAGGATAGGGGCATCTAGATTCAGCTACTAAGCCAGATAGCCTACCAAACGATAAATCCACTAGGTTTAGACCCTTGAGCTTGGCCTGTTCTTTCGGTTCGATAATACATTACAGCCATTTCCCATTTCTTTCATTCCCCGTTGATCCCCTGTGGTTGTTGTTCTAGATTGACCTACCGGAAGTCGGTTTGTGGTAACCTGCCTATAGCCATTAAGCAGTTGGTCTTAGCTAATATGACCAGACGTGTAAACCCCTCTAGCAACTAAAAGAAAAATCGGCACAAAAGAAAAAAAAAGTGAAGTAAGAAAAGAAGAAAAATTTCGAAAAATTGAAGAAAAGAAAAATAAGAAAAGTTTCAAAGTGTAGTTCAATAAAACGTTCTTCTCCCTACAAATGGAAGAACGAAGTCAAAAGAAAAGTTGAAAAGAAAAGAAAAAAAATCGTGTAAAGAAAAAGAATAAGTGCTAGGTTGCTTGAGGGTATCATAGGACGAGCGTTCATCATTCCACCCGTGTTTGGTTAGACGGTAGGAAGCCATAGATTAGATTCGAGGGAAGTTAGTCGAAAGCTACACCGCACAAAGCCATCATCATTCATTCCCATCATCCATCTCATTATAAACCCGAGTAGTGTAGTATTATTCATTACGGTCCTAGCAGGGAAGTCCTTCTTGACTAGATACTCGTGTTGTCACAGTGGTGGAGATGTGGTCAAAATGCAAACCTATGACAGAATTCGGTAACAGAAAATGATCGAGAGCAGTAACACGTCCCTAAACACAGAGAGTGAGAGTTCCCATTGTACTATATACATCCTGTGTGAGGAGTCTGGTCGGTCAGGTCAAATTCGTGCATAATTGGTTGCTAATTACTTGTCGTGTGCAGTTTATTAGTGAGACCAGGTAGTTTGGCTGATCTGTATGCATGTTAGGTTTCTTGTTCTAGGATCGATCTGTCTAATAATTCATTGTGTTTGATTAAGCTCCAATTTAACCGATCTTATCATTTATGAACATGAGCGTTTCTATTCAGTTTGCTTGAGGACAAGCAAAAGCTTAAGTGTGGGGTATTTGATGACACTCGATTTGACGTGATTATCAGCCTCATTTAAGCGACATTTCTTTGCTTAAGACATGGTTTTTAGGGTAGAATAACGAATATTCAATCGATTGCCCTATCTCGTGCCATTTGTGTTACCTTGGCCCGTTTCGGGTGTATTTGATGGTTTTCTAGTGTTTTTATGTTAGCACAGGTTTTTGCCGTCAAATAGAGTAGTCATGGACGTGTCTAAGGCGTTGGAATCTCGAGGAATCAAACCGAAATTGATCCAAGGAGCCGATCAAGTCAAACCGAAAATCTGCCCATTCACACTTGCATTTTCGGCGAAAACAAACTTCCATCTTCGGCGAAAATATTAATGCAAATCAACTGATGCCAAGTGAAGGATAGTTTCGGCGAAAAGGATCAAGTGTTCGAACCAAAAATACAAGGCAGAGAAAGCACTCCCATTCACAAAGGAATTTTCGCCGAAAATTCCTTAAGAATTTCGGCGAAAATATCAGGCTAATCCGGATCAGTTAGGGTTAAGTATAAATACTTAACCCGGCGGCCCAAAAAGCAGAAGAATTCAATACAATCATAATTTACAAAACACAACTTTTCGAGATCAGAATTCTCTGAAGTTCTGGAGCGAAGAGTTGGAGTTCGAAGAGCCGGATAGAGATCGTGACGCCATCCCTTCCATCTCGACGAACCGGAGCTAGGAGTGTAACTTACCGAAGATCGGAGTCTGTCAGAGTCGTCTGAATTAGGTTTTTTCAGATTCTTTTATGTTCTTCCTTTGAATGATGAACTCTTTCTTTATCTTTGTTTCTTTTGTAATAATCATGAGTAGCTAAACTCGTTAGAGCTTAGACTAGATGAACTTTAAGTGACCCAGGGCTTTAAAGCGGTCACGGATCGGCAGTGATTAGATTTGAAATTCAATCAGTTCTTTTTCATGTTTGATTCGTTTTTCATTGTTCATGTTTCTTGTCTGGATTGATCACCTAGATTAGATTCTTGTTAAGCTAAGGATAGAAGCGAACGCTCGCCTTACTTTAGAACATCGAATTGAACAATTAACCTTATAATTGGAGTGTGCCTTTCGTAGGAACCGGTTAGGGTTAATTCACTGCAAGAGTAACTCATTAATCACTAGTAATTACACCAATTAATTAAGTCGTTGCGAGAGGCGACCGTACCCGGGCGTCTAGTTAATCTTGGTAGTTAGAACGGATAGAGCGAACGTTCGCCGGTCTTAAACCTAAGGGTAAGGAGTTATGGTGGTGTCTTAGTAATTGATTGAATGAGAATTGAAATCCGCTGATCTGTTGATTGCCAATGCTCTGGGGAACGAAGGGGGATTCAAAGTCTAAGTTCGTCTGTCATCCTTGTTTTCAAACCCTAATTTCCAATCTGCTTTAGTTTAATTTGTTTTAATTTTTCTGCATTTCTTAGAAGTAGAAGTCGTGGAACTCACACCACGCACAACGTGTTTGCCTTCGAGTATTTTGCAAGTTCTGAAGTAACCAATCATAAGAGACCCTCGGAATACGATCTACTATACGCTTTTTCTTAGCATTAGTAGTTTTTATTTGGTTGAACCCTCAACGACAGGTTCACCAGTTTGATTGAGCTCCAATTTAATCGATCTTATCATTTATGAACATGAGCGTTTCTATTCAGTTTGCTTGAGGACAAGCAAAAGCTTAAGTGTGGGGTATTTGATGACACTCGATTTGACGTGATTATCAGCCCCATTTAAGCGACATTTCTTTGCTTAAGACATGGTTTTTAGGGTAGAATAACGAATATTCAATCGATTGCCCTATCTCGTGCCATTTGTGTTACCTTGGCCCGTTTCGGGTCTATTTGATGGTTTTCTAGTGTTTTCATGTTAGCACAGGTTTTTGCCGTCAAATAAAGTAGCCATGGACGTGTCTAAAGCATTGGAACATCGAGGAACTGAACCGGAATCGATCAAAGGAGCCAATTAAGTTCAAGCAATCTCCTGCCCGTTTACAAAGAAGATTTCGCCGAAAATACCTTGTTATTTTCGGCGAAAATATTAGTGCAAATTGACTGATGCCACTTGAAGAATGGTTTCGGCAAAAACAATATGTTTTCGGACCGAAACCTATTCGGTGAAAAGGACAGAAGAAACAGCTGAGTGACCGGCCATTTACACAAGGATTTTCACCGAAAATATCCCTATGTTTTTGGCGAAAATATCAGGCCAATCCGGATCAGTTAGGGTTAAGTATAAATACTTAACCCGGCGGCCCAGAAAGGAGAACACATCATAATTAATCATAATACAACTTTTCGAGATCAGAATTCAGAGAATCCTCTCAAGTTCTGGAGCGAGGAGTACGAGTTCGAAGAGCCGGATAGAGATCGTGACGCCATCCCTTCCATCTCGGAGAATCAGAGCTAGGAGTGTTATCTACCGAAGATCGAAGTCTGTCAGAGTCGTCTAAATTAGGTTTTTCAGATTCTTTTCTGTTCATCCTCTGAATGATGAACTCTTTCTTTGTCTTTGTTTCTTTTGTAATAATCATGAGTAGCTAAACTCGTTAGAGCTTAGACTAGATGAACCCTAAGTGACCCAGGGCTTTAAAGCGGTCACGGATCGGCGGTGATTAGATTCGAAGTTCAATCAGTTTCTCATTCATGTTTGATTTGTTCTTCATTGTTCATGTTCTTGTCTGGATTGATCACTTAGATTAGATTCTGGTTAAGCTAAGGATAGAAGCGAACGCTCGCCTTACTTTAGAACATCAAATTGAACAATTAACCTTATAATTGGAGCGTGCCTTTCGTAGGAACCGGTTAGGGTTAATTCACTGCAAGAGTAACTCATTAATCATTAGTAAGTACATGATGTGACTTTAATTAGTGCACTTTAAGCTTATGAATGACCTTTGAAATGCTCGTGTTTGATTCTTAAATGCCGTGCTTAATGTGTTTTATCGGAGTTTTGTGCTAAGTGCTATTCTGTTGCCCGGTTGCCACTTTGAGGCCAATTCCATGCCTATTGGAGGTGTTTTCTTTGTATTTTCAGGTCTTGGCATTGTATTACTGGTGACAAGGAGCACGTAGGATCAAACGGGAGGTCAATCAGAGCTAGGACGGAGGAGATATGAGCGTTGCAAAATCGAGCCTTCTGCAGAGTTCAAGGGTGCACGCCGTGCACCATTGCACGCCGTGCACCGTGCACGGTTGGTGCACGGGCTGTCCAGGAGGCTGCCAAATTTGATTCAGCTCCAAGGTGCACGCCGTGCAGCCTTGCACGCCGTGCACTATGCACGCCGTGCAGGGTGCACGCCGTGCACTTCCCCTGCACTATTTATACCCACGTTTTTCACTCTTTTGAGGGAGGAGATCATATCTCTTGAACCCCAAATACATTTCCACGAACCCTCAAACCCTAGAGCACGTTTTTGGAGCAATTTGAAGCCATTGGAGCTAGGATTGAAGCCAACAAACCTTGGGAGAAGTGCCTACAAGTGGAGAAGTGAAGATCATCTCAAGGAATCATCCATGGTGTTCTTGGTGACCATTCTTCCTTCTTCTTTCTTTACTCCCTTGGCCATGTGTGGCTGATTTTCTAGGGTTCCTCTTGGATGGGTAGAATAGTTGTGCTATGATAGAGGGATGATTGTATAGAACTTGCCATGATTGATCTTGGTTGTATGAGGATGATTCCTAGACTTGTTCTTAATGCCATTTTATGCCATGTTTGCTTAATTTGGTCCATTCATTGTAATTTGATGCATGAGAGTGCTTGGATTGCATAGATTGTAGGTCTAGGGATTGAAGAGAGTGTGTTCTAAGAGATTAGATCATCTCAATTCAACCATAGTTGCATGATTTCTCACTTGTGCATTTTATCGAACGCTTGGTGTGCATTAGGATTTTCACTCAATTGAACTTTGATTAGTCTTTGGATGATTCTCTTAGTGTTAGAACATTGACATGAGAGTGTGGTGTCTAGCCTAGTGGTCATAGAGTCATAGGAGAGGGTTTTGTAGCTTGGCATTTCATCAAACACCTTTAATGCATCCTATTTTCACTTAGTTTGAGAGCGAGAGCCTAAATTGAGTGGTATTGGGATAGGGATTAGGTGCTACGAGAGTGCATCGAGTCTAAATAAGTGAAATGCATGGTCATCCGAGTGCAAACTTGATCTTGATTAGCTTGTTCGTTCAATTATTCATCTTGAGCATGATGAAACCACCTACCAAGAGAACCCCTTTATCTTTGTTTTGTTCCACTTCTTTTCTTGCTTAAACCTTGTTAGTTTTTCATTGTTTATGCTTTTGACTTGTTCTTTTTCAAAACCAAAACTTAATTTCAATTGTTTAGACCGTTCATGAACTTTGTGAGTACAAGCTTATGAGAGGACCTCGAGGAATACGACCTTGGTAAACACGTGTTATCAAGTTTTTGGCGCCGTTGCCGGGGACTCTCTCATTCCTTTGAAAGCACTTAGTAGTGAACCGATCTATTCACTTCCTTCCAATTTAGTTTTTGCTCCCTTTTACTTGTTGTTTGGTTTTGTTATTCCACATTGTCGTATTACTCGGGTGTGTTTGTTGTGCTTGTTTGTAGGAGATTTTGGGTTAGTGCATGAGGCGTTCAGCTCGTCTTCAAGCACGAATCCAAGGACTAGAACAAGTGCTCAAGTCACCTACCACTTCCCCACCTCCTATAGTTGAAGAAGAAGAAGTTGATCACATCTCACACCACACTATGTCTCAACATGGGGATGACGATGACCAATCGGTTCATTCACACCACACTAATGATGATGATCGCTCACAAAGGGGTGCAAGACGTACCTTGGTGGATTATGCTCGCCCTACTCTTGAAGGGGCAGCCTCTAGCATTGTTCGAAGACCCGTCAATGCTAGGAACTTTGAGCTCAAGCCTAATATGATCCAAATGGTTCAAAATGGAGTGGTGTTCAATGGCATTGATGGTGAATGTCCATCTAGGCATCTCAAGGACTTCTTGGAGATATGTGACACGGTTAAGAATGATCAAGTTCATCCGGATTGCATACGACTCCGACTCTTCCCCTTCTCACTCAAAGGTCGAGCCAAGTCTTGGTTGGAGAACCAACCTAGTAGAACATTCACTACATGGGAGGGCCTAGCCGAAGCTTTCCTTGAAGAATTCTTTCCTCCCTATATGACGGATGCAATCCGAGACCGTATCAACCACTTCATACAACACAAGGGAGAGCTCTTCCATGAGACTTGGAATAGGTTCCAAGCCATTCTTCGGTCTTGTCCTCATCATAACTTCGCCGAATGGAGCTTGGCGGACATCTTTGCTAGGTCCCTTGATTTTGAGAATACACGGATGATCAACCAAGCCGCCGGAGGTGACTTAAGGATGCTCACTCCCGAAGATGCTCTCGAACTCTTTGCGGAGATGGCCAACAAGACAAGGAGTTGGTCTCGACAACAACCTCCTAAGTCTAAGTATGGAAGTGATACGCACTATGACTCTCGGTCCGTAAGTGTTGATGCACCAAAGGATTCATCCACCTATGGGAAGAAGCATAAGTTACTGGGACATCGAGATGAAGATGATCCCATGATCGCTCTCCTTATGTCCAAGATTGATGCCATGGCTTCACAAGTAAGTAACCTAAGCATGCCTAAGCATCCCTCCAAGGTCCAATCATCTCATGTGGGTAATCCACCGTTGCTTCTATATATTGTTGTGAGGGTTGTGGGGGTCAAGATCACGATGTTAGTGCTTGTCCTTCCGCCACTCCTGAGTTTGGCCAAGGCGACCATGAAGAGGTGAGTTTCGCACAAGGTCAAGGGTTCCATGGAAATTTCAGTCCTCAAGGGAGCTATCAAGGTGGTAACTACAACCGTCCTTGGAACCAAGGTGGTAATTACAACAAGCCTAATCAAGGTGGATTCCAAGGATACAAGGGGTACAATCAAGGCTCCACATGGAATCAAGGTGGAAATCAAAGTCAAGGCCACCAAGGAGGAAACCAATGGAACCAAGGTGCTAACCAAAATCAAGGTAACCAAGGTGGTGAGCAAGGTTCTAATCCACCGGGGATGTATAACCATAAGGGTAGTGGACCACCCGGTTTCAACAAACCCCCTCCAAACAAAGGAGGTGGATCTTCAATCTCCCAAGAAGACACCAATGCGGCAATGCTTCAACTCATCAAGAATCAACAAGCGTCAATTACCAATTTGAATACTCAATTGGGCCAAATTTCTAAGGCACTCTCGGAGAGACCAAAGGGTAGCCTACCCTCCAACACCGAGTCAAACCCCAAGGTCCCGAGAGCTTATGATGGTAACTTTGAGGAGTGGTAAGCAAGTACAAGATGCCATACCTAAGGTGGTAAGTACTCAAGATGATGATTTGGTTATAGTTGAAGACGTGGTTTCCGATGATGACACGGATAAGATTGAGGTTAAAGATAGAAGAGCCAAGGCTAAAGAAGCTTCTAAGATGACCAATACGGTTGGTTCTCAAGAGGCTACGACGAGTGCCACTCCGGTCTCTCCTCCCGCACCGGTTGTGCCTCCGTACAAGCCTAAACCACCTTATCCTTCTCGCTTGAAGCCGGATTCCATGGAAAAAGATTTCAAGAGGTTTGTTGAGATTCTTGACAAGGTGCAATTCACAATGCCTTTTGGAGAAGCAATTACAAAGATGCCTCAATATGCGAAGTTCATGAAAGAGATCTTCACCAACAAACGCAAGCTAACGGATGTCACCTCGGCAAAGCTTAACGAACAATGCTCCGCCATTCTCTCTAAGCAACCACCGGAGAAGCTCAAGGATCCAGGTAGCTTTACTATTCCTTGCACTATTGGTGAACATGCTATAAGTAGAGGCTTAGCCGACTTGGGTGCTAGTATCAATGTTATGCCGTATTACATGTTCAAGAAGCTAGGCCTAGGGACTCTAAAACCAACCCTCATGAATGTTCAATTAGCGGATAAGTCCATGAAATCCCTCGTGGTATTGTTGAGGATGTGTTGGTTAAGGTTGGTGCTTTCGAATTCCTTGTGGATTTTGTTATTTTAGATGCTATGGGTGGTGCCGATGTGCCTTTGATTTTAGGACGACCTTTCTTAGCAACCTCTCGTGCTTTGATTGATGTCTATGGTGGTAAACTTACCCTTAGGGTCGACAATGAATGCATGATCTTTGACCGCTCAAATGGTATGGAGTTTACCTTGTCCTATGCTAGTCACCATGACCCTAAGAATCCGCATGAGCTTACTTCGGCTACTAATAGCACTAACCTTGTCGACATAGTCTTGCGGAGTTGTTTGCTATTAGTGATGTGCAGGATAAGACGGATGAAGTGAAGGAGTCTCCACCGTCCGTGCTCCCGAAGACACCACCTAAGGCTAAGAAGAAAGGTGTAATGAAGTCACCCGAGAAGGGCAAGGAAGCTGCACCAATGGGTGAGACAAACAAGTCTAAGAAGCCACCCGATGAAAGGCTCAACTCCAAGTGGTTTGGCCCCTTCTCCATTGCTTCCACTTCACCATCCGGGAAACCCATGCTCATTCCTCCCGAAGTTGGTAAGGTTCAATTTAAGTTCCGTGTGCCATGCGAAGGTAATGATATTGACTTCAAGGAGGTAATGAGTTGGGATGGTTTTACTTAGCTTATTCCTTGTGTTTTCGTCTAGCTAGAGACGTTAAAGAAGCGCTTCTTGGGAGGCAACCCATGTTATCTTCACTGTTTCGTTTTCTTGTTTTTGTGTTGTTTCAGTTCTTTGAATTGGATTTTGGCAAGCAATGAGGCGGATCACCCTTCACCAAGGATCATCATGGAACTTTTTCACCTCTAATCACGTCCTTTGCTCCTCTCTACCAAGGCGGTAACTTCGTTCCACCTTACCCTCTCTCTCTTGATCATTGAGGACAATGCTCATGTTAGTCGTAGGGGAGCTTGAGGTTTGGTGTGATTATTTGTGGTAGAAATATAATCATTTGCTTTGCTTGATTTGCATGATCTTAATTGTTTCCAAATTCTTCTACTGTAGAATCATTCGGTTCTTGACTTGTGGTGTTTGATTGGCTTCTAGCTTTCGCAATGATGTTTAGATTGTTCCACCTAGAACCTATAACCAGCATGTTAGCACTAATATCAAATGAGTCTGGGCCAGAACTGAGATCTTATCACTCTTGTATGTTGGTTGATTGGTTGGATACGTGTTTTTATACCACTCGATAACACCGGTCTAGGATGATGAAGGCAATCAGAATTTCTTCCCCTCTTCCATGTTTTTCATTCTCTTTTTGATCTTTCGTGATTGTGGCTTGAGACTAGACCAATTCCAATTCGAAATCTTGTACGGAAGTTGTTAAGAGGCTAAGGATCAAGTGGCTAAGTTGCTTAAAATAAAAAGCTAGGCAAACTCGGCACCTAAGTGAAGTGTCGGGTTGAGCACTAAGCAAAAGGGCAAAGGCTGTGAGCTAGGCAGGTTCAACACCTAAGTGAAGTGTTGAATCGAGCACTAGTATGCAGTAAGAAAAAAAAAAAAGAGAGAAAAGAAAAGAAAGAAAAAGAGTTCTCAAATGCAGCCCTTGATCCTAGCCAGAGCTGTAAAGGGCGGATCTAGAAGCGGATGAAATCGAGTCGATAGCCACATTCACGACTCACGATCCATGTTCCGATTTTAAGTCCTTTTGATTAGAGTCGGTGTTGTCGTGGTCGGTTTTGCTGTGTCCCAATCAACCACTACTTGAAGTGTGCAGAAATTGGTGAGGTTTAGGCTTGTTTGGTTGATGTTCTTGCATGTGTGGGTTTAGTTTGTTCGTGGAACAGTTTAAGCTAAATTGTGATTGCTTGAATCTCAATGGACCGAACTTGTCATTTGTGAACTTGGATGTTTTCTAATTCATTTGCTTGAGGACAAGCAAAGCTTAGTCGTAGGGGAATTTGATGTGACTTTAATTAGTGCACTTTAAGCTTATGAATGACCTTTGAAATGCTCGTGTTTGATTCTTAAATGCCGTGCTTAATGTGTTTTATCGGAGTTTTGTGCTAAGTGCTATTCTGTTGCCCGGTTGCCACTTTGAGGCCAATTCCATGCCTATTGGAGGTGTTTTCTTTGTATTTTCAGGTCTTGGCATTGTAGTACTGGTGACAAGGAGCACGTAGGATCAAACGGGAGGTCAATCAGAGCTAGGACGGAGGAGATATGAGCGTTGCAAAATCGAGCCTTCTGCAGAGTTCAAGGGTGCACGCCGTGTACCATTGCACGCCGTGCATGATGCACGCCGTGCACCGTGCACGGTTGGTGCACGGGCTGTCCAGGAGGCTGCCAAATTTGATTCAGCTCCAAGGTGCACGCCGTGCAGCCTTGCACGCCGTGCACTATGCACGCCGTGCAGGGGTGCACGCCGTGCACTTCCCCTGCACTATTTATACCCACGTTTTTCACTCTTTTGAGGAGGAGATCATATCTCTTGAACCCCAAATACATTTCCACGAACCCTCAAACCCTAGAGCACGTTTTTGGAGCAATTTGAAGCCATTGGAGCTAGGATTGAAGCCAACAAACCTTGGGAGAAGTGCCTACAAGTGGAGAAGTGAAGATCATCTCAAGGAATCATCCATGGTGTTCTTGGTGACCATTCTTCCTTCTTCTTTCTTTACTCCCTTGGCCATGTGTGGCTGATTTTCTAGGGTTCCTCTTGGATGGGTAGAATAGTTGTGCTATGATAGAGGGATGATTGTATAGAACTTGCCATGATTGATCTTGGTTGTATGAGGATGATTCCTAGACTTGTTCTTAATGCCATTTTATGCCATGTTTGCTTAATTTGGTCCATTCATTGTAATTTGATGCATGAGAGTGCTTGGATTGCATAGATTGTAGGTCTAGGGATTGAAGAGAGTGTGTTCTAAGAGATTAGATCATCTCAATTCAACCATAGTTGCATGATTTCTCACTTGTGCATTTTATCGAACGCTTGGTGTGCATTAGGATTTTCACTCAATTGAACTTTGATTAGTCTTTGGATGATTCTCTTAGTGTTAGAACATTGACATGAGAGTGTGGTGTCTAGCCTAGTGGTCATAGAGTCATAGGAGAGGGTTTTGTAGCTTGGCATTTCATCAAACACCTTTAATGCATCCTATTTTCACTTAGTTTGAGAGCGAGAGCCTAAATTGAGTGGTATTGGGATAGGGATTAGGTGCTACGAGAGTGCATCGAGTCTAAATAAGTGAAATGCATGGTCATCCGAGTGCAAACTTGATCTTGATTAGCTTGTTCGTTCAATTATTCATCTTGAGCATGATGAAACCACCTACCAAGAGAACCCCTTTATCTTTGTTTTGTTCCACTTCTTTTCTTGCTTAAACCTTGTTAGTTTTTCATTGTTTATGCTTTTGACTTGTTCTTTTTCAAAACCAAAACTTAATTTCAATTGTTTAGACCGTTCATGAACTTTGTGAGTACAAGCTTATGAGAGGACCTCGAGGAATACGACCTTGGTAAACACGTGTTATCAGTACACCAATTAATTAAGTCGTTGCGAGAGGCGACCGTACCCGGGCGGCTAGTTAATCTTGGTAGTTAGAACGGATAGAGCAAACGTTCGCCGGTCTTAAACTTAAGGGTAAGGAGTTATGGTGGTGTCTTAGTAATTGATTGAATGAGAATCGAAATCCGCTGATCTGTTGATTGCCAATGCTCTGGGGAACGAAGGGGGATTCAAAGTCTAAGTTCGTCTGTCTTCCTTGTTTTCAAACTCTAATTTCCAATCTGCTTTAGTTTAATTTTTTAATTTATCCGCATTTCTTAGAATTAGAAGTCGTGGAACTCACACCACGCACAACGTGTTTGCATTTGAGTACTTTGCCAGTTTTGAAGTAGTCAATCATAGGAGACCCTCGGAATACGATCTGCTATAGCTTTTTCTTAGCATTAGTAGTTTATTTGGTTGAATGCATAACAACGATTGCGGCCTCACCATCTATTATACCCCTAGGCAGTTTGACAGACCTATCAGCTAGTACGAGATGCAGAGTAAGCGGTTTCAGTTTTCCTAGGTTTAACTTCTCATAAAGATAAGCAGGCATAACATTAATAGATGTACCAGAGTCAGCTAGACTACGCTCAATATTAATATCATTTATTATGCATGGTAGTTAAAAGGACCAGGATCAGAACACTTAACTGGAGGTGGCAGTGGTTGTCGCATAGGAGATGGGCTACCGATGAGAGAAGCACATTCATTGATGAGGGTGACAGAGAACGCCTCTTCGTTCTTTACATTCTTCACGAGATCTTTGAAGAATTTCCCAAGTGGTGGTATGATCTATACAGCTTCAGTTACTGGTATCTTAATCTCTGCATTCTTTAGAACGTTATACCACTTCTTATACTGGGTGTCGTGATCCTCAGCTTTGCTCATTGCAGCTTTTGGAAAAGGGATCCGAGGTATATATGGTGCTAAGACAGGCTCAGGAGCTGTCTTGGGTGGAGGGGTCGGTGCTACTTCTTCCTCTTCTGTGATATCTTCAATCTTTGGCATATCTATGGCAGTAGCATCTGGTATCATGTCCGGTTCTGGAGCCTTCGGATCAGCTGTCTAATTGCCACTCCTGGTGGTGATGGCTTGAGCTTGTTCACTCCTAACACTGGAGTCGCCTTGAAATGCTACTTGATTGATGAAAGGGTTGCTAGCCAATAACCTAGTCATATTGTTCACTACATCTTCCACTCTTTGGTTCTGAGCCATTTGTCCTTGATTGAGTGCAACTTGAGCTTTGAATTGATTGTCATGTTCGTCAAGTCTGCTCATGATTCGGTCGAACTTCTTCTCGAAGTCCTCTTCTCTGTTGTAATATGGCTTTGATCGAGACTGTTGCTGTCCTCCAA
Source organism: Linum lewisii (assembly GCA_034768395.1). NCBI lineage: Eukaryota > Viridiplantae > Streptophyta > Magnoliopsida > Malpighiales > Linaceae > Linum > Linum lewisii. Next base: position 44,006,861 of record CM068301.1, on the reverse strand, counting down.
TGAATCCAAGAGGTCCTTGGTATGATTCTGTGGATCGGTTGTTGTGGTTCTGACCCTGAGGTTTGTAGTTCCTGTAATTGGAGTAGCCTCTCTGGTTGTTGGTGAAGCCTTGACTAATGAAGTTCACCTCTTTTCTAGACCAGACATCTGCTTTACCAAAGTTAAGGCAGCTTCCTCTGTTATGAGCACAGGTTCCGCACCATCCACAGTCAGCCGTAAAGACGGTAGCTGATAGGGGTTCGAGGGATACACCAATCCTCTTTAGATGTTTTGAATTTCTGCTTTGACTTGATCTGCAATGCTCATCTGACTAAAGGTACTTTGTCTTTCCCAATTTCTTGACTTTGAAGCACAGCTAGCAAAATGAAGAAGAGCGTCTTGAGGTGTAAGAGCGGTGCAATCTCCCCCAGCTAGGGAGTTGACCCACTTTGCAGATTCCTCACGCAAATCGCGAGCAAAGAATTCAGCTAGCTGCCTTTGTTCATAACCATGGTGAGGACAGTTGAAGAGAAGTTCTTGGAATTCATTCCAAGTGTCGTATAAGCTTGTGACTTCTTTCTGAGCAAACCTAGAGATGCTATCCTTGTAGGCAGTTGTCCTTGATGGAGGGAAATATTCCTCAACGAAATCTTGAGCTAGAGTCTCCCAATCTGTATAGTGACGGGGTGGCTTGCCGCTAAGCCATCTCTTAGCTGAACCTCTGAGAGAGAATGGAAAAGCTCGAAGGCATAGAGCGTTCTTGTTGAGGTTCCCACTCTTGAAAGTTTCACAGATAGCCAGAAAGTCAGATAAATGCGTGCAATGATTATCATCTGGCTTTCCTTCAAATTGCACGTCCCTAGAGATTAGTCCCAGGAAGGGGATCTTGATCTCATAGTCAGGATCGTCGTCATTATAAGGCACGGCGATGGAAGACCGAACGTTAGTTGCGCTCAGCTTGCTGTAGTCCGCAAGACTCTTGGGAGCAGCTATTGCAGTAGGGAAGGATGAGACGGAAGTGACTTGATTCTATACCTGCTATAATCTGCAAGGGACAAAAACAAACACAACCGGTGTAAAATCGAAGTTTGATGGGAAATGAAAGATGGAAGGGTAGAAGAATAAAAATGCCAACTCTTCTTTCAACGGAATAGAAGAGTCCCCGACAACGGCGCCAATTTCATGAACGTTGTAACGCGTGCAGTCAAATAACTACTGAGCTAGAAGCTAAGCATATCGTATTCCACGGGCCTCTTCTACTTGCTTACTCAAATGTGTTGGAAATTTTATTCAGGATTAAACAATTTGCGCGTGGTGTGAGTTCCACGACTTCTATACTAGAATGTAAGAAAAATGAAATGAACTTGAAATGCAGAATGGTTGGTTGTTTGACTTAGACACATGACAGACAGGCTTAGATTTCGAATTTCCCTTAGATCACCAGAGCATTGGCAATCAACAGACCAGCAGTTTTCAATTCTAATTCATTCAGTTGACAGACACCACCATAACTCCTTACCCTTAGGTTTAAGACTGGCGAACGTTAGCTCTATCCAATCTAACTACCAAGATTAATTAGTCGCCCGAGTACGGTCGCTTCTTGTGACGACAAAACTAACTGGTGCAATTACTACTGATTCATGAGTTACTCTTGAAGCGGATTAACCCTAACTGGTACCTACGAAAGGCACACTCCAATGAATAGGTTACTTGGTTGAATTGATGTTCTAAAGTGAGGCGAACATTCGCTACTATCCTACAGTTAACAAGAATCTAATCTAGGTGGCCAAACCAGACAAGAAACACGAAGAACAAAGAGCAAATCAAACATGAAACAGAAACTGAATGAACTTCGAATCTAATCACCGCCGATCCGTGACCGCTTTAAAGCCCTGGGTCACTTAGGGTTCATATAATCTAAGCTCTACGAGTTTAGCTACTCATATTCAATACAAGAGAATCAAAGACGGACAAGGAATACATCTGATGACACTCGATTTGACGTGATTATCAGCCTCATTTAAGCGACATTTCTTTGCTTAAGACATTGGTTTTAGGGTAGAATAACGAATATTCAATCGATTGCCCTATCTCGTGCCATTTGTGTTACCTTGGCCCGTTTCGGGTCTATTTGATGGTTTTCTATTGTTTTTGTGTTAACACAGGTTTTTGCCGTCAAATAGCGTAGCCATGGACGTGTCTAAGGCGTAGGAACCTCGAGGAATCAAACCGGAATCGATCAAAGGAGTCAATCAAGTAAACCGAAAATCTGCCATTCACACTTACAGTTTCGGCGAAACCAGACCCCCAGATTCGGTGAAACCAGCAGTTCAAATCAGCCAGTGCCAAGTGAAGAATGGTTTCGGCGAAACCAATCAACTGCTCGGACCAAAAATAATGAACAGCCGGCGGAGCCCTGAACTCAAAGCCAGTTTCGCCGAAACTACCTTTGGTTTCGGCGAAAACTTCAGCTCAGCCCGGCCCAACTAGGGTTAAGTATTTATACTTAATCCGGCGGCCCGGGAGAAAGAGAAGAATCATAATTAATCATAATACAACTTTTCGAGATCAGAATTCTCTGAAGTTCTGGAGCGAAGAGTTGGAGTTCTGGAGCGAAGAGTTGGAGTTCGAAGAGCCGGATAGAGATCGTGACGCCATCCCTTCCATCTCGGAGAACCGGAGCTAGGAGTGAAACTTACCAAAGATCGGAGTCTGTCAGAGTCGTCTGAATTAGGTTTTTCAGATCCTTTTCTGTTCTTCCCTGTGATGATGAACTCTTTCTTTGTCTTTGTGTCTTTTGTAATGATCATGAGTAGCTAAACTCGTTAGAGCTTAAACTAGATGAACCCTAAGTGACCCAGGGCTTTAAAGCGGTCACGGATCGGCGGTGATTAGATTTGAAATTCAATCAGTTCTTTTTCATGTTTGATTCATTCTTCATATTTCATGTTTCTTGTCTGGATTGATCACCTAGATTAGATTCTTGTTAAGCTAAGGATAGAAGCGAACGCTCGCCTTACTTTAGAACATCGAATTAAACAATTAACCTTATAATTGGAGTGTGCCTTTCGTAGGAACCGGTTAGGGTTAATTCACTGCAAGAGTAACTCATTAATCACTAGTAATTACACCAATTAATTAAGTCGTTGCGAGAGGCGACTGTACCCGGGCGGCTAGTTAATCTTGGTAGTTAGAACGGATAGAGTGAATGTTCGCCGGTCTTAAACCTAAGGGTAAGGAGTTATGGTGGTGTCTTAGTAATTGATTGAATAAGAATCGAAATCGCTGATCTGTTGATCGCCAATGTTCTGGGAACGAAGGGGGATTCAAAGTCTAAGTTCGTCTGTCATTCTTGTTTCCAAACCCTAATTCTCAATCTGCTTTAGTTTAATCTTTTTTAATTTTTCTGCATTTCTTAGAAGTAGAAGTTGTGGAACTCACACCACGCACAACGTGTTTTTCCTTAAATAATTTGCTAGTTCTGAAGTAGCCAATCATTTGAAGGCCCGTGGAATACGATCTATCCTAGCTCTTGAGCTTGATAGTTATTTGATTGAACCTGCTCAGCACAACGACGGTTCCATCAACATCTCAGGTAGGAAAGACAGAGAAGAACTGTAAAACCTAATTTCGACGAATCCGTGAAGCTTCGATTTTCTGGATCTTCAACTCCTAGCACTGAGCTCTCCGAGATGGAAGGATGGAGTCACGATCCTCTCCTGGCTCCTCGAAATATCTCCCATCTTTCTCTCTATTCTAAGTCTTAGAATTTTCGTCCAAAAAGTAAGTGTATTTTATGAAGTCGATGATTTCTTCTTTTATAGTAGTTTGTAACCGGCTGGGAGAGCGAATAGTTTTCGCCAAAAACATAGAGGGTTTTCGGCGAGAACTCAAGGTAAGATTTCTTTGAATTCTCCTATCCATTTTTTCTCCAGAGTTTTTGGCGAAGACTTTGACTTCTCGCCAAAAACTTCTTCTTCTATGCTCTGACGATTTCTTCTTAGATTTTCGGAGAAAAATTGAAGTCTTTTCGCTGAAATCTTCTTTGCAAAACTGGGCAGGATTTGTGTTGATTTGATTGACTACTTGGATCAATTCTGGTGAGATTCCTCGAGGTTCCAATGCCTTAGACACGTCCTTGGTTACTTTATTTGATGAAAAAAACCTTTGCTATCACAAAAACACTAGAAAACCATCAAATAGACCCGAAACGGGCCAAAGTAACCATAATGGCACGAGATAGAGCAATTGAGTGAATATTCGCTATTCTGCCTTAAAAACCATGTCTTAAGCCAAGAAATGTTGCTTAAATGGGGTTAATAATCACGTCAAATCGAGTGTCATCAATGCCATCTTGGCAAGCCACTTCTTGAGGCGACACTGGCACGGGCTTTAGCTCTTGTGCAGCTTTTCATTCCTGCATGTCGTTGATCCCTCTTCGAGTAACCATCTAGGTGGTCATCGATTTTCCTTGCCAGACTCTTTCATTTCTTGCCCACACATCCTCCCCAAAACCTTGTAACTGTGAAATGCTATTTTCCAGCCCACTATGCCTCCAACAATCAATGACAATCGGGCAATCAAATCATATATGTTCGATGGACTCACCTCCAACTGAGCACGTCAACCATGTCCACGCCAACCACGTCCACGCCTCACCATCTTAGGACCTCCCATGTTGGCAGATATGTTTCAAAATCCGCCACAGTAAATGTTTGGACTTTGGAGGTATAGCCAGGTTCCATAGTTTGTTCCAAGGGCCATCTTCGTGTAAGTTCTAGAGTATGCCATACGAGTCTATGGCTACGTGATAAGTTGATCGTACATAATACTTCTTGTTCTTCTTGAAGCACCACACTCGAACATTCGGCGGCTTCATGCTTAAAATATTTTGAATGTCCCTGTCATCAAACAAGCGTGCGAATAACTCCTCGTTCCACAACTGATGGGTAGGAATGGTGAGGTCATTTACCGTCAAATCAATAAGTTGCAGACTTGGAACGGATTCCACATAACAGTTTTCTTCACTTCTCAACCATGGCTCCATCCAAACTTTTATTTTTGAACAATCTTCCATCATCCACCAGAATCCACCTCGAACAGTATCTTGGGCCGCATGTATGCTTCACCAGATGTAGCTTGGTCGGTCATCCAAAATACCAGAATAGATTGTGCAAAAATTTTGATTAAGATCTCTTGACTTTCCGTGTCGCCGCCATTCCTGAATCTTTGCCTACAAACATCCCTTCATATAGTTTAGGGCTTCTTTATTTTTCATACCAATCATTGCCACAACCCCAAATACTTACCAGAGTCTAGGCTTCTAGTAACGTTAAGGATGGTTGAGACTCCCTCCTTCAGCATCTCATCTATCATCTTTGTAAAGAAAATGCCTGAATTTTCATAATTAAGTAATTGGCCTGAAGCTCTCGCATACATATCAAGTACTTTATGGACCACATGAGCTTCCTGAATCCCCACCCTAAAAGACAGAAAACTGTCATCATCAAATAAGAGGTGAGTGATACGAGGTGCCGCACCACTAACCCTAACTCCCTACATTCTTCCATCGGTTACTTCTTTCTTAATTAACAATGCCAACCCCTACACACATATAAGGAAGAGAAAAGGTGAAAGCAGGCACCCTTTTCGGTGACCCTTACTAGGTCGAAACGTCTCCCTCGCCGAGTTATTTAATGCCACCATGTACTCCACAGATTCAATACACATCATCATTCATTTGACCCATCGCTTATGGAAGCCAAGGGAGTGCATCATCGCCTGCATATAACTCCACTCAACCTGATCATAGGCCTTAGAAATGAAGATCTTCAAAGCTTCAAACTCATGCTTTGTCTTCTACTTAATTTTCATGGCATGTAGCATTTCAAACACAACTAGAACGTTATCTGTGATGCTACGACCCTTGATGAAAGATGACTGCTCCTCACTGATGATACCAAGCATAACCATCCACAATTTGTTCGCCAAACCCTTAACAATCATTCTGTAAATAATATTATAGAGGGAGATCAAGCATAATTCCTTCATGTTTGTCGGATTCGATACCTTCGATAATAGACTATGTTTGTTTTTTTAATGTCCCTTGGTAACGTTCCTGCATTTAACCAACCTCTACATGCATGCATCACTTCATCACCAACCACGTGCCACATCTTCTTGTAGAATCCCGGACTAAAACCATCCAAGCTTGGCGCTTTGTCCGGGTGCATATCAAACATGGCATGTTTGAACTCCTCATCCGTAAACTCAGATATAAGAGATGCATTCTTGATATTTGAGACTAGGGCTGGCAGTTGGTTGCCGGTTTTTTGGTTTAAATCAAAAACCAAACCTAAACCGAGAGAACTGAGCCAAAAATAAACCGACTCGATTTGGCGGCCGGTTCCATCTTTTGGGGTTTTCAGTTTTTTACCGGTTTCCGGTCAAAAATTGAGAAAACCAGAAAAACTGACTTGGGACCAAAAAACTTCTATTCTTTCTATCCCTATTCTATTCTCTATCGGGGAACCCAATTCCAAGTTCTCCTCTCTCTCTCTTACGCACATCCGCGAAGATACTTGGCGGCTGCAACACCAACGGCGGCACCAACATCAACGACGGCTCCAATTCCGACGGTGGCACCAACACCGACGGTGAGTCCAATCGTTTCCACTGACGAAGGCTACAACATCGCCGAAGGCTGTCACTAACTCACTCCGAAGGCTGCAGCACCGCCAATGCGCCGAAACCCACCTCCAATCTCTCACTGCCGGAAGCTCCTCACCGAACTTCACTTCTCGCCGACGAATCGCAGATCCATCACACTCCATCGAAGTCGTCCTTCCATCCAGCTACTCTCATCGTTGAAATGTAAGTCCTCTTTTATTCTATTCTAGGTATGCAATGTTGAAATTAGGTTAGATAGTTAGAATAGAACTTGAGTCAGAAATGGAATTGCCATCTACTTGTAACTTGCAGCCACCTAATGGACTTCCTCCTTCAACTTGCAGCCTCCTAATTCAGCTTCCTCCTTCAACTATGATTCCATCTTTTTAGGTGTTGAACAGAAAGACACTTTGTAGCTCATCCTTTCCATCTGCTCACTCGAAGTCTTGGAGTAGCTCATCCTAAATGTAAGTTCGAAATAGGGCTGACTGTTTTCATGAGGCTGTTGTGTATTACCCTTGTTCGAAATAGGTCCAGAGTTGCATTTCTTCAATGGTAATGTTGTATTGAACACTAGAACAGGGAAATTTTTAATTGTGTATGAATGATTCTGGAGTTTGGCTTCCTGGTTCGGACTTGGACTTACGAAAATTTGAGCTAGCTTATGTTCTTTTTGTATGATTCTGTATGTGTATGAATCTTTCAAATTTACTCTTATGTTCTTTTTGAGCTAGCTTTTGGTGATCTAACTTGGTCCCATTAGTAATAGTTTGGTATGGTATGACTTATGACTTATGAGTGTGGGGGAAGTCTTTATAGTACTTTACTTACAAAGGGTTTTCACCAATTTGTTACTTTCAATGTTAAACTCAATCACCAGTAATATCACAATTCAATTTACAGTACCTTTGTGCCAATTTCAATGGTTACATTATGTTCTTGCTACTGATGTGAAACTTGATAATAAATTCTCTTGAATTCAGCTTTTGATCTAGTTGACTTACACTAATTAAACACACCCATTGAGGGAGACTGCCTACTTGTGGTATATCTGTTTAGTTCATTTAGGTTTCTGATGAAACACACCCATATATAAACCTACTTCATCAAGAAAGAGACACCCAAACTAAATCATGATAATAATATAATAATTAGTACTAATGTCAAATTATAGCAGTAATAATGGGAGAATGAATCAAGTAGAAATATTGTAGGTAGCGAGTGGTGAGATTAGTAGGTGGTGTTAGTGGTGACGTACCTTTATGATTTTATTAGTCAGTGAGTAATGTGGATGGTATGCTTGCATGCTTCTTAACTGGGATTGGGGGGAGTGACTGATGGATTGATGACATAGCCTTTTCTCTTTATTCATTGCTATACCTAAGCTTCCCGTTTCTGCTGCTGCAATGCTGCATGCTGAGTGAGTTAGTGAGTGAGGGCACATGTGGGGTGTGTCCTAGCTCTCTTTCTTTTATCATTTGTGATGACACTCGATTTGACGTGATTATCAGCCTCATTTAAGCGACATTTCCTTGCTTAAGACATGGTTTTTAGGGTAGAATAACGAATATTCAATCGATTGCCCTATCTCGTGCCATTTGTGTTACCTTGGCCCGTTTCGGGTCTATTTGATGGTTTTCTAGTGTTTTTATGATAGCACAGGTTTTTGCCGTCAAATAAAGTAGCCAAGGACGTGTCTAAAGTGTTGGAACCTTGAGGAATTGCACCGGAATCAATCCAAGGAGCCAATCAAGTCGAAACAATTCCTGCCCCGGTTTACAAAGGAATTTTCGCCGAAAATACCTCAGCATTTTCGGCAAAAATATCAATACAAATCGACTGATGCTCATCAACAGAAGTTTTCGGCGAAAACCCTAAGTTTTTTACCGAAAACCATTGGACCAAAATTTACAGAAGAAATCAACCGGCGGGCTTCTCATTTACACTAAGATTTTCGGCGAAAATACCCAAGTATTTTCAGTGAAAATATTAGGCAAAATCCGGCTGAATTAGGGTTAAGTATAAATACTTAACTGGCGGCCCAAAACCATATACTTTTGGGGAGATACTTTTCATACCTCATAAGATCAATCATAATTTCCAGACCTAGGAGTTCGAGAAGAGTTTAGAGAGTTCAAAGAATCGTGGAGAGATCGTGACGCCATCCCTTCACCTCGGAGACTCGGAGCTTGGATTGAAGATTACTAGAGATTGAAGCTTCACGAATTCGTCAAATTAGGTTTTACAGTTCTTCTCTGTTCTTCCTACCTGAGATGTATTCCTTGTTTGTTTTCAATTCTCTTGTTCCTAATATCAGTAGCTAAACTCGTAGAGCTTAGATTAGATGAACCCTAAGTGACCCAGGGCTTTAAAGCGGTCACGGATCGGTGGTGATTAGATTCAAAGTTCAATCAGTTTCTCTTTGCATGGTTGTTTTGTTCTTGATTGTTTATGTTTCTTTTCTGGTTGATCGCCTAGATTAGGTTTGTGTTGAATTAGGGTTTGTCGCCAGATAGCTTCTGTGCTTTAAACATTAAAACTTGTCTTTCCTGATCACCTAGCTTAGATTCTTGTTAAGCTGAGGATAGAAGCGAACGCTCGCCTCACTTTAGAACATCAATTCAACCAGTTAATCTATTCATTGGAATGTGCCTTTTGTAGGAACCAGTTAGGGTTAATCCGCTTGAAGAGTAACTCATAAATCATTAGTAATTGCACCAGTTAGTTAAGTCGTTGCGAGAGGTGACCGTACCCGGGCTACTAATTAATCTTGGTAGTTAGATCGGATAGAGCGAACGTTCACCAGCCTTAAACCTAAGGGTCAGGAGTTATGGTGGTGTATAGAAATTGATTGAACGAGAATTGAAATCCGCTGATCTGTTGATTGCTGTTGCCTTGGTGATCTAAGGTGGATTCGAAATCTTAGCTTGTCTGTCGTCTGTCTAAACCAGCAAATCATTCTGTCTTTCAATTTCATTTTAATTTCCCTGCATCTTAGTTTAGAAGTCGTGGAACTACACACCACGCACAATGTGTTCAAACTTGGATAAATTGCCAGCTTCTTTGAGTAGTCAATTAGAAGAAACCCTGTGGAATATGATCTGCTTAGCTTTCTAGCTTGGTAGTTGATGTGACTTTAATTAGTGCATTTTAAGCTTATGAATGACCTTTGAAATGCCCGTGTTTATTCGTGAAATGACATGACTTATATGCTTTTATTGAAGTTTTGTGCAAAGTGTCATTTTGTTGTCCGGTTGCCACTTTGGAGCCAAATTCGTGGTCTATTGGAGTTGCCTCTGTGCATTTTCAGGTTATGGCATCAAATTACGGATGACAAGGAGCGCATAGGAGCAAACGGGAGGTCATTTGGAGTCCGGACGAGGGAGATATGAGCATTACAAGATCGAGCTTTCTGCAGAGTGCAGGGGTGCACGCCGTGCAGATGTGCACGCCGTGCAGGGGTGCACGCCGTGCACTGTCCCCTGCACTATAAATATTCTTGTTTTTGGCCATTTTGGGGCATTCTTTCATCTCCCTTGAACCCCAAACACATACCCACGAACCTTCAAACCCTAGAACACATTTTTGGAGCAATTTGAAGCCATTAGAGCTAGGATTGAAGCCAACAAACCTTGGGAGAAGTGCTTACAAGTGGAGAAGTGAAGATCATCTCAAGGATTCATCCATGGTGTTCTTGGTGACCATTCTTCCTTCTTTTCTCTTTACTCCCTTGGCCATGTGTGGCTGAGTTTCTAGGGTTCATCTTGGATGGGTAGATTAGTTGTGCTATGATAGAGGCATGATTGTATAGAACTTGCCATGATTGATCTTGGTTGTATGAGGATGATTCCTAGACTTGTTCTTAATGCCATTTTATGCCATGTTTGCTTAATTTGGTCCATTCAATGTGATTTGATGCATGAGAGTGCTTGGATTGCATAGATTATAGGTCTAGGGATTGAAGTGAGTGTGTTCTAAGAGATTAGATCATCTTATTTCAACCATTTTCACCTGATTTCTCTCTTGGGCATTTTATCGAACACTTGGTGTGCATGTGGATTTTCATTCAATTGAGTTTGAAAACGCTTTTTGGTGAATCTCTTAGTGTTAGAGCATTGATATGAGAGTGTTGTGCCTAGCCTTGTGGTCATAGAGTCTTAAGAGAGGGTCTTGTGTCTTGGCATTTCATCAAACACTAAGAATGCATCCTTTTTCACTTAGCTTGAGAGCGAGAGCCTAAGTTGAGTGGTATTAGGATAGGGATTTGGTGCTACGAGAGTGCATTGAGTCTATAGAAGTGAAATGCATGGTCATCCGAATGCAAACTCGATCTTGATTAGCTTGTTTGTTCAATTAGTCATCTTGAGCATGATGAAACTACTCACCAAGAGAGCCCCCTTTGTCTTTGATTTGAACAACCTTTCTCTCTTGCTTAATCTTTGTTAGTATTGCATTTCTTTGCCTTTGTTTCTGAATTTCTCAATCAAACCAAACCAATTTCAAATGTCTAGACCGTCTATCAGAAGTGTGAGTATTGGTCTATGAGAGGACCCCGTGGAATACGACCTTGGTAAAATCGCTTTTATACTTTGATGCCATAACCTGAAATTGCACAGAGGCAACTCCAATAGACCACGAATTTGGCTCCAAAGTGGCAACCGGACAACAAAATGACACTTTGCACAAAACTTCAATAAAAGCATATAAGTCATGTCATTTCACGAATAAACACGGGCATTTCAAAGGTCATTCATAAGCTTAAAATGCACTAATTAAAGTCACATCAAATTCCCCTACGACTAAGCTTTGCTTGTCCTCAAGCAAATGAATTAGAAAACATCCAAGTTCACAAATGACAAGTTCGGTCCATTGAGATTCAAGCAATCACAATTTAGCTTAAACTGTTCCACGAACAAACTAAACCTACACATGCAAGAACATCAACCAAACAAGTCTAAACCTCACTAATTTCTGCACACTTCAAGTAGTGGTTGATTGGGACACAGCAAAACCGACCACGACAACACCAACTCTAATCAAAAGGACTTGAAATCGGGACATGGATCGTAAGTGGTGAGTGATTATGATGTGGCTATCGACTCGACTTCATCCGCTTCTAGATCCGCACTTTACAAAACTCTGGCTAGGATCAAGGGCTACATTTGAGAACTCTTTTTCTTTCTTTTCTTTTCTTTTCATTTCCATTTTTCTTTCTTTTTTTCTTACTGCATACTAGTGCTCGATTCAACACTTCACTTAGGTGTTGAACCTGCCTAGCTCACAGCCTTTGCCCTTTTTGCTTAGTGCTCAACCCGACACTTCACTTAGGTGCGAGCTTGCCTAGCTTTTCTTTTGAGCAATTTTTTTTTGTTTTTTTTTCAGATAAAAGCGATTTTACCAAGGTCGTATTCCACGGGGTCCTCTCATAGACCAATACTCACACTTCTCATAGACGGTCTAGACATTTGAAATTGGTTTGGTTTGATTGAGAAATTCAGAAACAAAGGCAAAGAAATGCAATACTAACAAAGATTAAGCAAGAGAGAAAGGTGGTTCAAATCAAAGACAAAGGGGGCCCTCTTGGTGGGTAGTTTCATCATGCTCAAGATGACTAATTGAACAAACAAGCTAATCAAGATCGAGTTTGCATTCGGATGACCATGCATTTCACTTCTATAGACTCAATGCACTCTCGTAGCACCAAATCCCTATCCTAATACCACTCAACTTAGGCTCTCGCTCTCAAGCTAAGTGAAAAAGGATGCATTCTTAGTGTTTGATGAAATGCCAAGACACAAGACCCTCTCTTAAGACTCTATGACCACAAGGCTAGGCACAACACTCTCATATCAATGCTCTAACACTAAGAGATTCACCAAAAAGCCTTTTCAAACTCAATTGAATGAAAATCCACATGCACACCAAGTGTTCGATAAAATGCCCAAGAGAGAAATCAAGTGAAAATGGTTGAAATAAGATGATCTAATCTCTTAGAACACACTCACTTCAATCCCTAGACCTACAATCTATGCAATCCAAGCACTCTCATGCATCAAATCACATTGAATGGACCAAATCAAGCAAACATGGCATAAAATGGCATTAAGAACAAGTCTAGGAATCATCCTCATACAACCAAGATCAATCATGGCAAGTTCTATACAATCATCCCTCTATCATAGCACAACTAATCTACCCATCCAAGATGAACCCTAGAAACTCAGCCACACATGGCCAAGGGAGTAAAGAGAAAAGAAGGAAGAATGGTCACCAAGAACACCATGGATGAATCCTTGAGATGATCTTTACTTCTCCACTTGTAAGCACTTCTCCCAAGGTTTGTTGGCTTCAATCCTAGCTCCAATGGCTTCAAATTGCTCCAAAAATGTGTTCTAGGGTTTGAGGGTTCGTGGGTATGTGTTAGGGGTTCAAGAGAGATGAAAGAATCCCCCAAAATGGCCAAAAAAAGAATATTTATAGTGCAGGGGACAGTGCACGGCGTGCACCCTGCACGGCGGCACCCTGCACTCTGCAGAAAGCTCGATCTTGTAATGCTCATATCTCCCTCGTCCGGACTCCAAATGACCTCCCGTTTGCTCCTATGCGCTCCTTGTCATCCGTACTTTGATGCCATAACCTGAAAATGCACAGAGGCAACTCCAATAGACCACGAATTTGGCTCCAAAGTGGCAACCGGACAACAAAATGACACTTTGCACAAAACTTCAATAAAAGCATATAAGTCATGTCATTTCACGAATAAACACGGGCATTTCAAAGGTCATTCATAAGCTTAAAATGCACTAATTAAAGTCACATCAAATTCCCCTACGACTAAGCTTTGCTTGTCCTCAAGCAAATGAATTAGAAAACATCCAAGTTCACAAATGACAAGTTCGGTCCATTGAGATTCAAGCAATCACAATTTAGCTTAAACTGTTCCAACGAACAAACTAAACCTACACATGCAAGAACATCAACCAAACAAGTCTAAACCTCACTAATTTCTGCACACTTCAAGTAGTGGTTGATTGGGACACAGCAAAACCGACCACGACAACACCAACTCTAATCAAAAGGACTTGAAATCGGGACATGGATCGTAAGTGGTGAGTGATTATGATGTGGCTATCGACTCGACTTCATCCGCTTCTAGATCCGCACTTTACAAAACTCTGGCTAGGATCAAGGGCTACATTTGAGAACTCTTTTTCTTTCTTTTCTTTTCTTTTCATTTCCATTTTTCTTTCTTTTTTTCTTACTGCATACTAGTGCTCGATTCAACACTTCACTTAGGTGTTGAACCTGCCTAGCTCACAGCCTTTGCCCTTTTTGCTTAGTGCTCAACCCGACACTTCACTTAGGTGCCGAGCTTGCCTAGCTTTTCTTTTGAGCATTTTTTTTTTCCAGATAAAAGCGATTTTACCAAGGTCGTATTCCACGGGGTCCTCTCATAGACCAATACTCACACTTCTCATAGACGGTCTAGACATTTGAAATTGGTTTGGTTTGATTGAGAAATTCAGAAACAAAGGCAAAGAAATGCAATACTAACAAAGATTAAGCAAGAGAGAAAGGTGGTTCAAATCAAAGACAAAGGGGGCTCTCTTGGTGGGTAGTTTCATCATGCTCAAGATGACTAATTGAACAAACAAGCTAATCAAGATCGAGTTTGCATTCGGATGACCATGCATTTCACTTCTATAGACTCAATGCACTCTCGTAGCACCAAATCCCTATCCTAATACCACTCAACTTAGGCTCTCGCTCTCAAGCTAAGTGAAAAAGGATGCATTCTTAGTGTTTGATGAAATGCCAAGACACAAGACCCTCTCTTAAGACTCTATGACCACAAGGCTAGGCACAACACTCTCATATCAATGCTCTAACACTAAGAGATTCACCAAAAAGCCTTTTCAAACTCAATTGAATGAAAATCCACATGCACACCAAGTGTTCGATAAAATGCCCAAGAGAGAAATCAAGTGAAAATGGTTGAAATAAGATGATCTAATCTCTTAGAACACACTCACTTCAATCCCTAGACCTACAATCTATGCAATCCAAGCACTCTCATGCATCAAATCACATTGAATGGACCAAATCAAGCAAACATGGCATAAAATGGCATTAAGAACAAGTCTAGGAATCATCCTCATACAACCAAGATCAATCATGGCAAGTTCTATACAATCATCCCTCTATCATAGCACAACTAATCTACCCATCCAAGATGAACCCTAGAAACTCAGCCACACATGGCCAAGGGAGTAAAGAGAAAAGAAGGAAGAATGGTCACCAAGAACACCATGGATGAATCCTTGAGATGATCTTCACTTCTCCACTTGTAAGCACTTCTCCCAAGGTTTGTTGGCTTCAATCCTAGCTCCAATGGCTTCAAATTGCTCCAAAAATGTGTTCTAGGGTTTGAGGGTTCGTGGGTATGTGTTTGGGGTTCAAGAGAGATGAAAGAATCCCCCAAAATGGCCAAAAACAAGAATATTTATAGTGCAGGGGACAGTGCACGGCGTGCACCCTGCACGGTGCACTGCACTCTGCAGAAAGCTCGATCTTGTAATGCTCATATCTCCCTCGTCCGGACTCCAAATGACCTCCCGTTTGCTCCTATGCGCTCCTTGTCATCCGTACTTTGATGCCATAACCTGAAAATGCACAGAGGCAACTCCAATAGACCACGAATTTGGCTCCAAAGTGGCAACCGGACAACAAAATGACACTTTGCACAAAACTTCAATAAAAGCATATAAGTCATGTCATTTCACGAATAAACACGGGCATTTCAAAGGTCATTCATAAGCTTAAAATGCACTAATTAAAGTCACATCAAATTCCCCTACGACTAAGCTTTGCTTGTCCTCAAGCAAATGAATTAGAAAACATCCAAGTTCACAAATGACAAGTTCGGTCCATTGAGATTCAAGCAATCACAATTTAGCTTAAACTGTTCCACGAACAAACTAAACCTACACATGCAAGAACATCAACCAAACAAGTCTAAACCTCACTAATTTCTGCACACTTCAAGTAGTGGTTGATTGGGACACAGCAAAACCGACCACGACAACACCAACTCTAATCAAAAGGACTTGAAATCGGGACATGGATCGTAAGTGTGAGTGATTATGATGTGGCTATCGACTCGACTTCATCCGCTTCTAGATCCGCACTTTACAAAACTCTGGCTAGGATCAAGGGCTACATTTGAGAACTCTTTTTCTTTCTTTTCTTTTCTTTTCATTTCCATTTTTCTTTCTTTTTTTCTTACTGCATACTAGTGCTCGATTCAACACTTCACTTAGGTGTTGAACCTGCCTAGCTCACAGCCTTTGCCCTTTTTGCTTAGTGCTCAACCCGACACTTCACTTAGGTGCCGAGCTTGCCTAGCTTTTCTTTTGAGCATTTTTTTTTTTTTCCAGATAAAAGCGATTTTACCAAGGTCGTATTCCACGGGGTCCTCTCATAGACCAATACTCACACTTCTCATAGACGGTCTAGACATTTGAAATTGGTTTGGTTTGATTGAGAAATTCAGAAACAAAGGCAAAGAAATGCAATACTAACAAAGATTAAGCAAGAGAGAAAGGTGGTTCAAATCAAAGACAAAGGGGGCTCTCTTGGTGGGTAGTTTCATCATGCTCAAGATGACTAATTGAACAAACAAGCTAATCAAGATCGAGTTTGCATTCGGATGACCATGCATTTCACTTCTATAGACTCAATGCACTCTCGTAGCACCAAATCCCTATCCTAATACCACTCAACTTAGGCTCTCGCTCTCAAGCTAAGTGAAAAAGGATGCATTCTTAGTGTTTGATGAAATGCCAAGACACAAGACCCTCTCTTAAGACTCTATGACCACAAGGCTAGGCACAACACTCTCATATCAATGCTCTAACACTAAGAGATTCACCAAAAAGCCTTTTCAAACTCAATTGAATGAAAATCCACATGCACACCAAGTGTTCGATAAAATGCCCAAGAGAGAAATCAAGTGAAAATGGTTGAAATAAGATGATCTAATCTCTTAGAACACACTCACTTCAATCCCTAGACCTACAATCTATGCAATCCAAGCACTCTCATGCATCAAATCACATTGAATGGACCAAATCAAGCAAACATGGCATAAAATGGCATTAAGAACAAGTCTAGGAATCATCCTCATACAACCAAGATCAATCATGGCAAGTTCTATACAATCATCCCTCTATCATAGCACAACTAATCTACCCATCCAAGATGAACCCTAGAAACTCAGCCACACATGGCCAAGGGAGTAAAGAGAAAAGAAGGAAGAATGGTCACCAAGAACACCATGGATGAATCCTTGAGATGATCTTCACTTCTCCACTTGTAAGCACTTCTCCCAAGGTTTGTTGGCTTCAATCCTAGCTCCAATGGCTTCAAATTGCTCCAAAAATGTGTTCTAGGGTTTGAGGGTTCGTGGGTATGTGTTTGGGGTTCAAGAGAGATGAAAGAATCCCCCAAAATGGCCAAAAACAAGAATATTTATAGTGCAGGGGACAGTGCACGGCGTGCCACCCCTGCACGGCGTGCACCCCTGCACTCTGCAGAAAGCTCGATCTTGTAATGCTCATATCTCCCTCGTCCGGACTCCAAATGACCTCCCGTTTGCTCCTATGCGCTCCTTGTCATCCGTACTTTGATGCCATAACCTGAAAATGCACAGAGGCAACTCCAATAGACCACGAATTTGGCTCCAAAGTGGCAACCGGACAACAAAATGACACTTTGCACAAAACTTCAATAAAAGCATATAAGTCATGTCATTTCACGAATAAACACGGGCATTTCAAAGGTCATTCATAAGCTTAAAATGCACTAATTAAAGTCACATCAAATTCCCCTACGACTAAGCTTTGCTTGTCCTCAAGTAAATGAATTAGAAAACATCCAAGTTCACAAATGACAAGTTCGGTCCATTGAGATTCAAGCAATCACAATTTAGCTTAAACTGTTCCACGAACAAACTAAACCTACACATGCAAGAACATCAACCAAACAAGTCTAAACCTCACTAATTTCTGCACACTTAAAGTAGTGGTTGATTGGGACACAGCAAAACCGACCACGACAACACCAACTCTAATCAAAAGGACTTGAAATCGGGACATGGATCGTAAGTGGTGAGTGATTATGATGTGGCTATCGACTCGACTTCATCCGCTTCTAGATCCGCACTTTACAAAACTCTGGCTAGGATCAAGGGCTACATTTGAGAACTCTTTTTCTTTCTTTTCTTTTCTTTTCATTTCCATTTTTCTTTCTTTTTTTCTTACTGCATACTAGTGCTCGATTCAACACTTCACTTAGGTGTTGAACCTGCCTAGCTCACAGCCTTTGCCCTTTTTGCTTAGTGCTCAACCCGACACTTCACTTAGGTGCCGAGCTTGCCTAGCTTTTCTTTTGAGCATTTTTTTTTCCAGATAAAAGCGATTTTACCAAGGTCGTATTCCACGGGGTCCTCTCATAGACCAATACTCACACTTCTCGTAGACGGTCTAGACATTTGAAATTGGTTTGGTTTGATTGAGAAATTCAGAAACAAAGGCAAAGAAATGCAATACTAACAAAGATTAAGCAAGAGAGAAAGGTGGTTCAAATCAAAGACAAAGGGGGCTCTCTTGGTGGGTAGTTTCATCATGCTCAAGATGACTAATTGAACAAACAAGCTAATCAAGATCGAGTTTGCATTCGGATGACCATGCATTTCACTTCTATAGACTCAATGCACTCTCGTAGCACCAAATCCCTATCCTAATACCACTCAACTTAGGCTCTCGCTCTCAAGCTAAGTGAAAAAGGATGCATTCTTAGTGTTTGATGAAATGCCAAGACACAAGACCCTCTCTTAAGACTCTATGACCACAAGGCTAGGCACAACACTCTCATATCAATGCTCTAACACTAAGAGATTCACCAAAAAGCCTTTTCAAACTCAATTGAATGAAAATCCACATGCACACCAAGTGTTCGATAAAATGCCCAAGAGAGAAATCAAGTGAAAATGGTTGAAATAAGATGATCTAATCTCTTAGAACACACTCACTTCAATCCCTAGACCTACAATCTATGCAATCCAAGCACTCTCATGCATCAAATCACATTGAATGGACCAAATCAAGCAAACATGGCATAAAATGGCATTAAGAACAAGTCTAGGAATCATCCTCATACAACCAAGATCAATCACGGCAAGTTCTATACAATCATCCCTCTATCATAGCACAACTAATCTACCCATCCAAGATGAACCCTAGAAACTCAGCCACACATGGCCAAGGGAGTAAAGAGAAAAGAAGGAAGAATGGTCACCAAGAACACCATGGATGAATCCTTGAGATGATCTTCACTTCTCCACTTGTAAGCACTTCTCCCAAGGTTTGTTGGCTTCAATCCTAGCTCCAATGGCTTCAAATTGCTCCAAAAATGTGTTCTAGGGTTTGAGGGTTCGTGGGTATGTGTTTGGGGTTCAAGAGAGATGAAAGAATCCCCCAAAATGGCCAAAAACAAGAATATTTATAGTGCAGGGGACAGTGCACGGCGTGCACATCTGCACGGCGTGCACCCCTGCACTCTACAGAAAGCTCGATCTTGTAATGCTCATATCTCCCTCGTCCGGACTCCAAATGACCTCCCGTTTGCTCCTATGCGCTCCTTGTCATCCGTACTTTGATGCCATAACCTGAAAATGCACAGAGGCAACTCCAATAGACCACGAATTTGGCTCCAAAGTGGCAACCGGACAACAAAATGACACTTTGCACAAAACTTCAATAAAAGCATATAAGTCATGTCATTTCACGAATAAAAACGGGCATTTCAAAGGTCATTCATAAGCTTAAAATGCACTAATTAAAGTCACATCAAATTCCCCTACGACTAAGCTTTGCTTGTCCTCAAGAAATGAATTAGAAAACATCCAAGTTCACAAATGACAAGTTCGGTCCATTGAGATTCAAGCAATCACAATTTAGCTTAAACTGTTCCACGAACAAACTAAACCTACACATGCAAGAACATCAACCAAACAAGTCTAAACCTCACTAATTTCTGCACACTTCAAGTAGTGGTTGATTGGGACACAGCAAGACCGACCACGACAACACCAACTCTAATCAAAAGGACTTGAAATCGGGACATGGATCGTAAGTGGTGAGTGATTATGATGTGGCTATCGACTCGACTTCATCCGCTTCTAGATCCGCACTTTACAAAACTCTGGCTAGGATCAAGGGCTACATTTGAGAACTCTTTTTCTTTCTTTTCTTTTCTTTTCATTTCCATTTTTCTTTCTTTTTTTCTTACTGCATACTAGTGCTCGATTAACACTTCACTTAGGTGTTGAACCTGCCTAGCTCACAGCCTTTGCCCTTTTTGCTTAGTGCTCAACCCGACACTTCACTTAGGTGCCGAGCTTGCCTAGCTTTTCTTTTGAGCATTTTTTTTTCACAATTTAGCCACTTGATCCTTAGCCCCTTACAACTTCCACACAAGATTTCGAATTGGATTCTGTCTAATCTCAAGCCACAATCACGAAGGATCAAAAAGGGTAAAGAAAGACATGGAAAAGGGTGAAAATTCTGATTGCCTTCATCATCTTAGACCGGTGTTATCGAGCGGTACAAAAACACTTATCGAGCGGTACAAAAACACGTATCAAACCAATCAACCAACATACAAGAGTGATAAAATCTCTGTTCTGACCTAGACTCATTTGACATTAGCTCTAACATGCTGGTTATAGGTTCTAAGTGGAACAGTCTAAACGTCATTGTGAAAGCTTGAAGTCAATTAAACACCAAAAGTCAAGAACCGAATGATTCTACAATAGAGGAATTTGGAAACAATCAAGATCATGAAAATCAAGCAAAGCATAGCATTACATCTCTACCACAAATAATCACACCAAACCTCAAACTAATTCCCCTACGACTAAGCTTTGCTTGTCCTCAAGCAAATGAATTAGAAAACATCCAAGTTCACAAATGACAAGTTCGGTCCATTGAGATTCAAGCAATCACAATTTAGCTTAAACTGTTCCACGAACAAACTAAACCTACACATGCAAGAACATCAACCAAACAAGTCTAAACCTCACTAATTTCTGCACACTTCAAGTAGTGGTTGATTGGGACACAGCAAAACCGACCACGACAACACCAACTCTAATCAAAAGGACTTGAAATCGGGACATGGATCGTAAGTGGTGAGTGATTATGATGTGGCTATCGACTCGACTTCACCCGCTTCTAGATCCGCACTTTACAAAACTCTGGCTAGGATCAAGGGCTACATTTGAGAACTCTTTTTCTTTCTTTTCTTTTCTTTTCATTTCCATTTTTCTTTCTTTTTTTCTTACTGCATACTAGTGCTCGATTCAACACTTCACTTAGGTGTTGAACCTGCCTAGCTCACAGCCTTTGCCCTTTTTGCTTAGTGCTCAACCCGACACTTCACTTAGGTGCCGAGCTTGCCTAGCTTTTCTTTTGAGCATTTTTTTTTTCACAATTTAGCCACTTGATCCTTAGCCCCTTACAACTTCCACACAAGATTTCGAATTGGATTCCGTCTAATCTCAAGCCACAATCACGAAGGATCAAAAAGGGTAAAGAAAGATATGGAAAAGGGTGAAAATTCTGATTGCCTTCATCATCTTAGACCGGTGTTATCGAGCGGTACAAAAACACTTATCGAGCGGTACAAAAACACGTATCAAACCAATCAACCAACATACAAGAGTGATAAAATCTCTGTTCTGACCTAGACTCATTTGACATTAGCTCTAACATGCTGGTTATAGGTTCTAAGTGGAACAGTCTAAACGTCATTGTGAAAGCTTGAAGTCAATTAAACAGCAAAAGTCAAGAACCGAATGATTCTACAATAGAGGAATTTGGAAACAATCAAGATCATGAAATCAAGCAAAGCATAGCATTACATCTCTACCACAAATAATCACACCAAACCTCAAACTCCCCTACGACTAACATGAGCATTGCCCTCAATGATCAAGAGAGAGAGGGTAAGGAGGAACGAAGTTACCGCGTTGGTAGAGAGGAGCATAGGACGTAATAGTGGTGAAAGAGTTCCGTGATGATCCTTGGTGAAGAGTGATCCAGAATGCTTGTCAAACCTTATTCAAAAAGCTAAAACAACACAAAAACCTCAAACAACAATTAAAAGCGAAAAATTAAAGATAACATGAGGTGCATAAACAAGTGCAATAAAGCCAAAAGAGAGCCTTGATTGATCTACACACAACCACAATCAAATAAAAATAAAACAAGGGTCTTGAGATAGAAGTGGGGCCCTGGAAATCTCACTGGGAAGGATCAACACAAAAATCACTAATCACGTATCCTTCAATTTTGAAATCCAAAACATGAAAGATCGGAGCAAAGATCAAACAATTTAACATCCACAGCTCAACGATCACATCAAAATGGAAATATCACCTAGCATGAATTAAGATCATCAGAGTCAAAAGCAACAACCTATGCTAGCAAAGATCAATTCATTAAGGACCACTCTAAGCATTAGGCATGTAAAACGGGCAATATTACTAATAGCAACATATGAGCACGAAATCACATAATGTAAGGAGGGATGTACAAAAATAGACCCATGCGTGGTGATCAAACACACCCCTCCTCACACAAAGAAGGTAAATCAGCCCTGAATTCATCACCTGCAACACCCAACAAAATGACATACACCACCCTCAACCAACCATCCCAAGAGAATATACCATTCACCATGAACTCAAGCAAACCACAATTTTTTAAGCAATGAACTCAAGCAGCAAACCACAATTGAAGACGCCAATGGCACAACAATCATGACAACAATCAAACCACTTAGCCAAACTCAACAAGCCAATTTTCATGGGCAAACCGTCATGAACAAATACCACAATAAATACCAATGAAAAACCAAATCATAATCACCCCAATACCTCATTAACACCCCCAAACGAATCAAACAGTGAAAAATATTGCGGGAAAAAAATTGCAGAGGGGGTGCACGGCGTGCAGGGGTGCACGGCGTGCAGTGTGCACGGCGTGCATGGGTGCACGGCGTTGCACCTTGGAGCTGAAAATTTTTTCGAATCCTCCTGGACAGCACGTGCACCAAACCGTGCACGGTGCACGGCGTGCATCATGCACGGCGTGCAGTGGTGCACGGCGTGCACCTCCTCAGCCTAAAATCAAATTTTATCTCGACGAAAAATGACCAAAACACCGTCAAATCAACCCAAAACGGACCCCGAACTTCAGAATTTCAACACCTACGAGACCACAAAGGACACCACAACAACTCAAGGACCTTGAATACCACAAAAACACACAATCATGCAATCAAATCAAGAAGAAAAGACATGAAAAACACTCGGGTTGCCTCCCGAGAAGCGCTTGGTTAACGTCTTAAGCTCGACGAAGCACACGGACCAGCTAAGTAAAACCATCCCAACTCATTACCTCTTTGAAATCGAAGTCATTACCTTCGCATGGCACACGGAACTTGAATTGAACCTTCCCGACTTCGGGAGGTGTGAGCTCGGATTTCCCAGATGATGAAGTGTGAGCAATGGAGAAGGGGCCAAACCACTTGGAGTGAATTCTCTCATCGGGTGGCTTCTTAGTCTTGCTAGTCTCACCCATCGGTGCGGCTTCCTTGCCCTTCTCGGGTGGCTTCTCCACACCTTTCTTCTTAGCCTTAGGTGGAGTCTTTTGAAGCACGAAAGGTGGAGCCTCCTTTACTTCATCCTTTTTCTCCTGCACATCACTAAGAGCAAACAACTCCGCAAGACTATGACAGACAAGGTTAGTGCTATTAGTAGCCGAAGTAAGCTCATGCGGATTCTTAGGATCATGATGACTAGCATAAGACAAAGTAAACTCCATGCCATTTGAACGGTCAAAGATCATGCATTCATTATCAACCCTAAGTGTAAGTTTACCACCGTAGACATCAATCAAAGCATGAGAGGTTGCTAAGAAAGGTCGTCCTAAAATCAAAGGCACATCGGTACCACCCATAGCATCTAGAATAACAAAATCCACAAGGAATTCAAAAGCACCAACCTTAACCAACACATCTTCGACAATACCACGAGGGGATGTCACAGATTTATCCGCTAATTGAACATTCATTTGAGTTGGTTTTAGTTTCCCTAGGCCTAACTTCTTAAACATGCAATATGGCATAACATTGATACTAGCACCCAAATCGGCTAAGCCTCTACTTATTGCATGTTCACCAATAGTGCAAGGAATAGTAAAGCTACTTGGATCCTTAAGCTTTTTCGGTGGCCTCTTAGAGAGAATGGCGGAGCATTGTTCGTTGAGCTTTGCCGAAGTCACATCCGTAAGCTTGCGTTTGTTGGTGAAGATCTCTTTCATGAACTTTGCATATTGAGGCATCTTTGTAATTGCTTCCCCAAAAGGCATTGTAAATTGCACCTTGTCAAGAATCTCAACAAACCTTTTGAAGTCCTTTTCCATGGAATCCGCCTTCAAGCGAGAAGGATAAGGTGGCTTAGGCTTGTACGGAGGTACAACCGGTGCGGGAGGAGAGACCAGAGTAGCACTCGCCGTAGCCTCTTGAGAACCAACCTTATTGGTCATCTTAGAAGCTTCTTTAGCCTTGGCTCCTCTATCTTTAACTTCAATCTTATCCGTGTCATCATCGGAGTCAACGTCTTCAACTATAACCAAATCATCATCTTGAGCACGTACCACCTTAGGTATGGCATCTTGTACTTGCTTACCACTCCTCAAAGTTACCATCATAAGCTCCTCGGGAACCTTGGGGTTGACCTCGGTGTTGGAGGGTAGGCTACCCTTTGGTCTCTCCGAGAGTGCCTTAGATATTTGACCCACTTGAGTATTCAAATTTGCAATTGAAGCTTGTTGATTCTTGATAAGTTGAATCATTGCCGCATTGGTGTCTTCTTGGGAGATTGTAGAACCACCCTCTTTGTTTTGAGAAGGCTTGGTGAAACCGGGTGGCCCATTACCCTTATGATTATACATCCCCGGTGGATTAGAACCTTGCTCACCACCTTGGTTACCTTGATTGTACCCCTTGTAACCTTGGAATCCTCCTTGATTACCTTGGTTGTAACCCTTGTTATAACCACCACTTTGATTACCTTGGCCTTGGTACCCTTGGTTAGGCTTGTTGTACCCACCTCCTTGGTTCCAAGGACGGTTGTAGTTACCCCCTTGATAGTTCCCTTGAGGGTTGAAGTTACCATGGAATCCTTGACCTTGTGCAAAGCTTACTTCCTCAATGTTTTCATCTTGGTTAGGCTCAGAAGTAGCAGAAGGGCATACATTTACATCATGGCCTTGGCCTCCACAACATTCACAACAAAATACCGAAGCAACCGGTGGATTACCCACTTTAGATGGCTTAGAGGGAGTCTTAGGCATACTAAGATTGCTTACTTGTGAAGCCATGGCGTCGATCTTAGACATAAGGAGAGCGATCATTGGATCATCTTCATCTTGGTGCCTCGGTAACTTAGGCTTCTTCCCATAGCTAGACGACTCCTTTGGTGCATCAATACTTACGGACCGAGAATCATAGTGCGTGTCACTTCCATACTTAGACTTAGGAGGTTGTTGTCGAGACCAACTCCTTGTCTTGTTGGCCATCTCCGCGAAGAGTTCTAGAGCATCTTCGGGAGTGAGCATCCTTAAGTCACCTCCGGCGGCTTGGTTGATCATCCTTGTATTCTCAAAATCAAGGGACCTAGCAAAGATGTCCGCCAAGCTCCATTCGGCGAAGTTGTGATGAGGACAAGACCGAAGAATGGCTTGGAACCTATTCCAAGTCTCATGGAAGAGCTCTCCCTTGTGTTGTGTGAAGTGGTTGATGCGGTCTCGGATTGCATCCGTCATATAGGGAGGAAAGAACTCTTCAAGGAAAGCTTCGGCTAGGCCCTCCCATGTGGTGAAAGCTCTACTCGGTTGGTTCTCCAACCATGACTTGGCTCTACCTTTGAGGGAGAAGGGGAAAAGTCGGAGTCGCACACAATCCGGGTGAACTTGATTGTTCTTCACCGTATCACATATCTCCAAGAAGTCCTTGAGATGCCTAGATGGACATTCACCATCAATGCCATTGAACACCACTCCATTTTGAACCATTTGGATCATATTAGGCTTGAGCTCAAAGTTCCTAGCATTGACGGGTCTTCGAACAATGCTAGAGGCTGCCCCTTCAAGAGTAGGACGAGCATAATCCGCCAAGGTACGTCATGCACCCCTTTGTGAGTGATCATCATCATTGGTATGGTGAGAATGCTCCGAAAGGTTGTCTTCATCTTCATGGTGAGACATGTTGTTGCGTGTGGAGCTATGAACCAAATGAGAGGGAGAGAAGGTTGGTGGCTCAATCACTTGCGCAAGACCTTGAAGTCGTGCTTGAAGACGAGTGAGTCACCTCATGCACTAGTACAAGATACCTACAAACAAGCACAACAAATACACCCAAGTAATACGACAATGCGGAATAACAAAACCAAACAACAAGTAAAAGGAAGCAAAAACTAAATTGGTAGGAAGTGAATAGATCGGTCTACTACTAAATGCTTTCAAAGGAATGAGAGAGTCCCCGGCAACGGCGCCAAAAACTTGATAAAAGCGATTTTACCAAGGTCGTATTCCACGAGGTCCTCTCATAGACCAATACTCACACTTCTCATAGACGGTCTAGACATTTGAAATTGGTTTGGTTTGATTGAGAAATTCAGAAACAAAGTCAAAGAAATGCAATACTAACAAAGATTAAGCAAGAGAGAAAGGTGGTTCAAATCAAAGACAAAGGGGGCTCTCTTGGTGAGTAGTTTCATCATGCTCAAGATGACTAATTGAACAAACAAGCTAATCAAGATCGAGTTTGCATTCGGATGACCATGCATTTCACTTCTATAGACTCAATGCACTCTCGTAGCACCAAATCCCTATCCTAATACCACTCAACTTAGGCTCTCGCTCTCAAGCTAAGTGAAAAAGGATGCATTCTTAGTGTTTGATGAAATGCCAAGACACAAGACCCTCTCTTAAGACTCTATGACCACAAGGCTAGGCACAACACTCTCATATCAATGCTCTAACACTAAGAGATTCACCAAAAAGCCTTTTCAAACTCAATTGAATGAAAATCCACATGCACACCAAGTGTTCGATAAAATGCCCAAGAGAGAAATCAAGTGAAAATGGTTGAAATAAGATGATCTAATCTCTTAGAACACACTCACTTCAATCCCTAGACCTACAATCTATGCAATCCAAGCACTCTCATGCATCAAATCACATTGAATGGACCAAATCAAGCAAACATGGCATAAAATGGCATTAAGAACAAGTCTAGGAATCATCCTCATACAACCAAGATCAATCATGGCAAGTTCTATACAATCATCCCTCTATCATAGCACAACTAATCTACCCATCCAAGATGAACCCTAGAAACTCAGCCACACATGGCCAAGGGAGTAAAGAGAAAAGAAGGAAGAATGGTCACCAAGAACACCATGGATGAATTTGAGATGATCTTCACTTCTCAACTTATAAGCACTTCTCCCAAGGTTTGTTGGCTTCAATCCTAGCTCCAATGGCTTCAAATTGCTCCAAAAATGTGTTCTAGGGTTTGAGGGTTCGTGGGTATGTGTTTGGGGTTCAAGAGAGATGAAAGAATCCCCCAAAATGGCCAAAAACAAGAATATTTATAGTGCAGGGGACAGTGCACGAGGCGTGCACCCTTGCACTCTGCAGAAAGCTCGATCTTGTAATGCTCATATCTCCCTCGTTCGGACTCCAAATGACCTCCCGTTTGCTCCTATGCGCTCCTTGTCATCCGTACTTTGATGCCATAACCTGAAAATGCACAGAGGCAACTCCAATAGACCACGAATTTGGCTCCAAAGTGGCAATCAGACAACAAAATGACACTTTGCACAAAACTTCAATAAAAGCATATAAGTCATGTCATTTCACGAATAAACACGGGCATTTCAAAGGTCATTCATAAGCTTAAAATGCACTAATTAAAGTCACATCAGTAGTATTTGATCACTGTTCTGCAACTCATCAAATTGGCGCCGTTGCCGGGGACTCTTCTATATTGTTTGAAAGAAGAGTTGGCATTTTATTCTTCTACTTTCCATCTTTCATATTCCATCACACTTCGATTTTACACCGGTTGTGCTTGTTTTTGTCTTTTGCAGGTTAAGAAAATTCAGAAGCAAATCACTTCCGATCCACCTTCCACTATCGCAATGGCTGCTCAAAAGAGTCTTGCGGATTACAATAAGCCAAGTGCCGCACAATGAAGACGGTCCTGCCTATGAGATCAAGACCGCCTTCTTGGAAATGATCTCTAGGGATCTACAGTTTGAAGGGAAGCCTCGCGATAATCCATGCACACACTTGGCGGATTTCCTTGCTTTTTGTGAGACCTTTAAGAGTCGGAGCCTCGATAAGGATACCTTGTGCTTGCGAGTCTTCCCATTCTCACTTCGAGGCGCCGCAAAGAGAAGGCTCCTTAGCAAGCCACCCGGTCACTACACCAACTGGGAGGATCTTGCTCAAGAATTCATAGAGGAATACTTCCCTCCTTCCAAAACAAATGCTTACATGAACAGCATCTCAAGGTTCAGACAAAAGAAGGAATGAGCTTATACGACGCTTGGAATGAATTCCAGGAACTCCTCCACAGCTGCCCTCATCATGGCTTCACTCAGAGGCAGCTAGCCGAGATATTTGCTTGGGGTATGAACGAAGAGTCATCTGAATGGGTTAACTCCTTAGCTGATGGAGATTACACCACACTCGCATCGGAAGCTGCTCTTCTTCACTTTGCAAACTGCGCATCTAAGTCGAGAAGCTGGGAGAGACAGTTTGGAGCAACTAAGAGCCGACCAAGCCGTGAAGATCAGATCAAGATTGAAGTGCAGAAAGAAATGAAGAAGATTTTCGGTAACTGGTCTTCAGAGGAAGTGAACTTTAATGATCAAGGCTTCACCAGCAATCAAAGAGGCTACCCCAACTATAGTAGTACAGACAACCTCCTCAACAACAAGGAAGCTTCCAACAGCGCCCTCCTTACAACTTCGGTTTCAACCAGAGTCAGAATCAGTACTTGAGCGATAGTTATCAAGATCAACCTCAGAGATCGACATCAGGAAACACAAGGGATATCGAGGTAGACAAGAAGCTCGACCTGATCATGGCAAGGCTCGATAACTATGAGGAGAAATTCAAGCTTCAAGCAGTCATAAATCAAGAACATGAAGCTCGAGGTCAACGAATGGAGAGCATGATTAATAACATGTTTAGCTTGCTAACTAGTAGCCCCCTCCTTAATCAATCATCGGTTCAAGTCGACTCTACCATTAGGAGGGAGCACGTCAAGGCCGTCTCCACAAGAAGCGACAAGCAATCAGCTGATACTGTAGCTCCTGCACCAACCATAATCCCTGAAGCTATAGCCATTGATAAGCCAGAGATCAAGGGGGAGGATAGAGAAAAAGAAGAGGAGGTGACTGCCCCGCCTTCCCTAACAAAGACAACACCTGCGCCACCTCTCCCTCAATATCAACCTCGGATTCCGTTTCCTAAGGCCGCGCAATCAAAGGAGAAAGATCATGATACCCGGTACAGAAAGTGGTATGGATACTTGAAGAATACAGATATCAAGACACCAGTTACTGATGCTATCCAGGTGATACCGGAGGCTGACAAAATCGCAAAGGATCCTGTGAAGAACAAGAAGAAGGAAGAGTTGTCTTCCGTCTCCCTCGAGGAAGAATGCTCCGCCATCCAGGGCCAGGCGACACCCATACCACCCCCAGCTAAGTGTCGAGATCCCGGTGCTTTTACTTTGCCTTGCACTATTAATGATGTGAAGATTGATCGTAGTGTAATTGATCTAGGTGCTTCTATTAATGTTATGCCTACTTGACTGTTTGAGAAATTAAACCTAGGAGAGTTGAAACCAATTAGCATGCATTTAGTGTTTGCCGACAGATCTATTAAACTACCTAGGGGAATAATAGAAAATGTGGTTGTCCGATGTGGTCCTTTTACTATTCTGACTGACTTTGTTGTCATGGATACTCGAGAGGAAGATGTCACTCTTCTCCTAGGCCGACCGTTCATGGCAACAGCCGGCATTACCATTAATGTCCCGAATGGCTCGTTGACATTAAGGGTCGGCAAGGATACCATGACATTCCGCCTCAATGACGGTATGCAAGTCCCAGTCAAAGAAGAGATGCATTGTTTATCTGTTGAAGCTGTGGAGTTGGCTTCGGTCAACTCTAGTTCTAATGAAAAATCTAGAGTTTCTGTAGAAATCTTCTTGCCAGGTGTTGGACAGGTCCCTGATCTGAGGAATGAGCTGCCGACACAAAAGCCGAGAAAGACGGAGAATCTGATGGCATCCCCTCATAAATCGCCAAACATTAAAGATCCTGGCGAGATAAAGAAGGAAAATAAAGAGAAGACGAAGGCAGTTTGGAAGCCGATTGCTCAGCCCCCATCTACCGAACCACCAGGGAAGAATGATCCTCTGAAGGACGCATCTCCGAAAGAACTGTTCAGGCCTTGTAAAAATTCTGGTCATCTTCCCGAAGAACGAACCAAGTTAATTCACGCAAGCGGAAAGAGGTTCACACTTGCCGGAGGATATTTCATGAACTCCGACTTGGGCCTAAGAGAAATCCTGAGTTGGGATGTCTCTTGATCGCCGACCAGGTATCGTCCGGCTCAAGGACGTTAAGCAAGAGCGCTTCGTGGGAGGCAACCCACGGCTGGAGTCCGTTTTTGAATTTTTGAGTCAGTCTTTTTCGTCATTCAAATCAGGTTCGGGGGAGCCAAAGTGTCAGTTTAATTTCCTTTCATTCTGATTTGTTTTCGGTTGGGTTTTGAAAAAAAAGGTTTTCAAATAGGTTTTCGGCGAGAATTAAAAATTTTCGCCGAAAACATTGGGTGATTTGCAAACAGTGATCGTCTGCATTATTTTTGCCAATTTTCAAAGAAGTTTTCGGCAAAAAACTTCTTAAGTTTTCGACGAAAACTTGTGTCTGTTTTTGAAAATCAGCTTCCTTTTTTCGGTCCGATTCCAACGCATACTTGATCGTCCAAATCGGAGCTCTGTAGCTCCGGTTATCCCCGAAACAAGTTTTTCACGTTTTTGGCCAACTTCGTCACTTTCCGTCCATTTTCTTAAGTCGTGTCTTAAAGGTTAGTTGTTGGGTTTTCAATTTCGAATCTTTTGACATGTTGATTTTTGAATTTCGACGAACTTAAATTATGTCTACCTCATTTTGCGTGCCTGCTGTTTCGGTGTGATTTTTCTGAACTGCTTGAGCTTAGATCTTCTAGATTGCTCTAGGAGTGTCGTGCCGTGAATTTGAAAAAAAAAAAGAGTCGAAATATTTTCAAAATTCCCCTAACCTTCTTCGTTACGACTTTTATTCTGTGTGGATCCGGGACACTTGTCCCGGTTTCCTTTTGATCTTTTTGTTGTTTTTGTTTTGTAGGAACTCGAGTAGCTACTCCGCTCCGCTCCGTGCTATTCGTGCTCATCCCCTACATCGACCATCTCATTCCATGTTCTTCGTATCTCTTTACTCTAGTTTAGTCCTGTGAGGACACAGAACGATTTAAATGTGGGATAGGTTGCTAGAGAACCTTGCATGAACTTGATTGCCCTTAATTGTGTGTTGTGTGTTTCTCGGTGCCTTTCCAGTTTCTCTAGCATTAGAATTGCTCGGTTCTTGATTTTTGTTGTTAAGTTATTGTTCAATTTGTCATAATGATGCTTAGACTACTTAACCTATAACCTGAAAACCAACATGTATACTTTGATGCTAAATTGCCTGGTCAGAACAGAATTTTTCAAATCACACTTGTAGTTTGTAGCCTTGATTGCATGAAAATGACCGAATCCGACTAGCAAACCAAATGTGAGCTTTTGATCCATTGCACGTAACTTGCAATTTCAATTCTTTTTGAGTGGTTTTCTGTTTGCTTGAATGAGTTAGAATTTGCATGAGACCTACTCGAGACCACACGATGACACGAGTTCTAGAATGATAGGGGCACCTAGATTCAGCTACTAAGCCAGATAGCCTACCCAACGTTAAATCCATTAGGTTTAAACCATTGAGCTTGGCCTATTCTTTCGGTTCGATATACATTACAGCCATTCCCCATTGATCCCCTGTGGTTGTAGTTCTAGATTGACCTACCGGAAGTCGGTTTGTGGTAACCTGCCTATAATCATTAAACAGGTGGTCTTAGCTATTATGTCCAAACGTGTAAACCCCTCTAGCAACTAAAAGAAAGAATCGACACAAAAGAAAAAAAATAAATAAAGAAGAAAAGAAGCAAATTTCGAAAAAAAAGTAAGAAAAAACAGAAAAATCAGAAAAGTCAATCAGTTTAAAAAATAAACGTTCTTCTCCCTACATATGGAAGAACGAAGTCAAAAGAAAAGAAATGCGTAAAGAAAATAAAGTGCTAGTTTGCTTGAGGGTATCATAGGACGAGCGTTCATTATTCCACCCGTGTCTGGTTAGACGGTAGGAAGCCATAGGCTAGATTCGAGGGAAGTTAGTCGAAAGCTACACCGCACAAAGCCATCATCATACATTCCCATCATCCATCTCATCATAAACCCAAGTAGTGTAGAATTCGTTACAGTCCTAGCTGGGAAGTCCTTCTTGACTGGTTACTCGTGTTGTCACAGTGGTGGAGATGTGGTTGAATTGCAAACTTATGACAGATTTCAGTAACAGAAAATGATTGAGAGCACAAACACGTCCTTAAACACAGAGAGTGAGAGTTCCCATTATACTAAATATATCCTGTGTGAGGAGTCTGGTCGGTCAGGTCAAATTCGTGCATAATTGGTTGCTACTACTTGTCGTGTGCAGTTTATTAGTGAGGCCAGGTAGTTTGGCTGATCAGTATGCATGTTAGGTTTCTTGTTCTAGGATCTATCTGTCTAATAATTCATTGTGTTTGATTGAACTCCAATTTAATCGATCTTTTCATTCGTGAACATGAGCGTTTCTATTCAGTTTGCTTGAGGACAAGCAAAAGCTTAAGTGTGGGTATTTTGATGACACTCGATTTGACGTGATTATCAACCTCATTTAAGCGACATTTCCTTGCTTAAGACATGGTTTTTAGGGCAGAATAACGAATATTCAATCGATTGCCCTATCTCGTGCCATTTGTGTTACCTTGGCCCGTTTCGGGTCTAATTGATGGTTTTCTAGTATTTTTATGATAGCACATGTTTTTGCCGTCAAATAAAGTAGCCAAGGACGTGTCTAAAGCGTTGGAACCTCGAGGAATTGCACCGAATCGATCCAAGGAGCCAATCAAGTCGAAACAATTCCTGCCCCGGTTTACAAAGGAATTTTCGCCGAAAATACCTCAGCATTTTTGGTGAAAATATCAGTACAAATCGACTGATGCTCATCAACATAAGTTTTCGGCAAAAACCCTAAGTTTTCGACCGAAAACCATTGGACTGAAATTTACAGAAGAAATCAACCGCCGGGCTTCTCATTTACACTAAGATTTTCGGCAAAAATACCCTAGTATTTTCGACGAAAATATCAGGCAAAATCCGGCTGAATTAGGGTTAAGTATAAATACTTAACCGGCGGCCCAAAACCATATACTTTTGGGGAGATACTTTTCATACATCATAAGATCAATCATAATTTCCAGACCTAGGAGTTCGAGAGAGAGTTTAGAGAGTTCAAAGAATCGTGGAGAGATCGTGACGCCATCCCTTCACCTCGGAGACTCGGAGCTTGGATTGAAGATTACCGGAGATTGAAGCTTCACGGATTCGTCAAATTAGGTTTTACAGTTCTTCTTTGTTCTTCCTACCTGAGATGTATTCCTTGTTTGTTTTCGATTCTCTTGTTCCTAATATGAGTAGCTAAACTCGTAGAGCTTAGATTAGATGAACCCTAAGTGACCCAGGGCTTTAAAGCGGTCACGGATCGACGGTGATTAGATTCAAAGTTCAATCAGTTTCTCTTTGCATGGTTGTTTTGTTCTTGATTGTTTATGTTTCTTTTCTGGTTGATCGCCTAGATTAGGTTTGTGTTGAATTAGGGTTTGTCGCCAGACAGCTTCTCTGCTTTAAACATTAAAACTTGTCTTTTCTGATCACCTAGCTTAGATTCTTGTTAAGCTGAGGATAGAAGCGAACGCTCGCCTCACTTTAGAACATGAATTCAACCAGTTAACCTATTCATTGGAATGTGCCTTTCGTAGGAACCAGTTAGGGTTAATCCGCTTCAAGAGTAACTCATAAATCATTAGTAATTGCACCAGTTAGTTAAGTCGTTGCGAGATGCGACCGTACCCGGGTAACTAATTAATCTTGGTAGTTAGATCGGATAGAGCGAACGTTCGCCAGTCTTAAACCTAAGGGTCAGGAGTTATGGTGGTGTATAGAAATTGATTGAACGAGAATTGAAATCCGCTGATCTGTTGATTGTTGTTGCCTTGGTGATCTAAGGGGATTCGAAATCTTAGCTTGTCTGTCGTCTATCTAAACCAGCAAATCATTCTGTCTTTCAATTTCATTTTAATTTCCCTACATCTTAGTTTAGAAGTCGTGGAACTCACACCACGCACAACGTGTTCAAACTTGGATAAATTGCCAGCTTCTTTGAGTAGTCAATTAGAAGAAACCCTATGGAATACGATCTGCTTAGCTTTCTAGCTTGGTAGTATTTGATCACTATTCTGCAACTCATCAATTTGAGAATTGAGATTGTGTAGTAGTGTAATTAATATCATCAATGGAATGTGGTTTCTGCATTTCTGCTTGTTTGGTTGAATATCTAGTTGGATAATTAGTGCAGATCGATGATAATGATCTTTGAGTATGTGTTTGACAATTGACCCTGAACCTGACTGAACCTGAACCTGAACCTGAGGTACCTGCTCCTACTCCTCCTACTCCTATCAGTGACAGTGCTAATAGTGCTAGTGCTAGTAGTGCTCCCCAATCAACACATAAGTCATGGTCATCAGCGTGGACAATTATGGTTAAGTTTGTCAATGAGCATGGGAATAAAAAAGCTAAGTGCAATTTATGCCAGAAGGTTCTTGCTGCGGATCCTACCTTGAATGGTACTTCTACTTGTAAGAAACATGCATTAAATTGTATTGGAAGATGGATGCATGAAATGGACAAACTACTTTGATAATGAAGAAGTGTTCAACTGTTAGAGGGGAAGCAACTCCAGATGCCTAGCATTTCAGTCAAGTTGCTATAAGGTTGGCTCTAGCAGAAACGATAATAGTTGATGAGCTTCCTTTCAGCTTTGTGGAGCATAGGGGGTTTAAACGTTTTATGCATGTATGTTGCCCAGAGTTTGACATTCCTTCGAGGAGAGCAATACGAGAGGATTATTTCAAACTCTTTATTGCTGAGCGTCAAAAGTTAAAGGATTACTTGAGGACGGCTTGTGCTGGTCGAGTGTCGATAACAACTAACTCTTGGACATCTGTTCAGAATCTCAATTACATGTGCATAACATCACATTTCATTGGACATGAGTGGAAGTTGCATAAGAAGGTTATCAGTTTCTCTCAGATTACAAGTCATAAGGGTAGTGATATTGGGGCAGGGATTGCCAGATGCCTGGATGAATGGGGGTTGAAGAGTCTTTTCACTGTGACGGTTGATAATGAGAGTGCAAATGATTCTGCTATCAAGTACTTGCACGGGAAATTACATGGTTGGGGTACTCAGTTCTTGAACGGCAACTACTTGCAAGTTCGTTGCGTTTGCCACATTATCTATCTAGTAGTTCAAGATGGACTAAATAAGATTGGAATGTCAGTTAGGCGAGTGAGGGAGGCGGTGAGATGGGTTTGTGCATCGCCAGCACGTGAAGAGTGTTTCAGGAATGTTGTGGCCATCAGGAAGATGAAGTGTAAGAAAATGCCCTTACTAGATGTACCAACTAGGTGGAATTCCACATTCTCAATGTTGGATACGGCTTCAGCTTATGAGAAAGCATTCAAAGTTTTTGAAAATATGGAAAGTAACTTTATGGAAGATCTGGAGGCGAAGACTTATCAAGGTGAGGTTATTTGTGTTCCAAGTTCTAGTGATTGGGATAGTGTGAGAGTCCTCTCTGGTCACCAGAAGTTCTTTAGTGACATGACTCGTGTGGCATCTGGTACCTCATATGTTACTATTAATCTCTTCCTCAGAGAAGTGACAAAGTTGTTTTGTCACATTAAGAAGATGAAAAGAGATGAGGAAACAGTCATATCAACAATGGCAAGGTCAATGGAGGAGAAAGTTAAGAAGTATTGGTCTGAGGACGTTGCTAACGTCAAAGTTAACAGACTCGTCTACATCGGAGCTATACTCGATCCACGAAAGAAGATGGAAATCATTCCATATTCTTTCAAGCTGATTTATGATCTGACACAATGTGCTGAATTAATAGAGATGGTGAGAAGTGAATTGCATGCTTTATTTGACCTATACAAGGCAGAGTATGACAAATGTGTCAACAGTAGTCAAAGTGGATCTGTAGCTTCAACAACAGAGTCACAGACTACCGGTGGTAATGGAGGATATGGTGGCGACGAAGATGACTTTGAGGAGGACCAAGAGATTGAAGATGATTGCTTCGCTGAGTTTGATGATGATAATCACACTGGTGATGACCCTAGAGCAGAGTTGGCAAAGTATCTATCTGAAGTACGAGAAGTTAGTACCGATAAGAAGCAACAGTTTGATGTTTTGGCTTATTGGAAAGCGTCCGCACTCAGGTTTCCTATCCTTAGTGAGATGGCGAGGGATGTACTTGCCATCCAGATTTCATCTGTTGCTTCTGAGAGTGCTTTCAGTACTGGGGGACGAGTGTTGAGCAACTTCAGGAGCTCATTGACTCCTGCTATTTGGAAGCTCTGATTTGTGCTGAGGATTGGTTGCGGTCAACATCTCCGATATATTTGATCCCGAAGAAGAGGAAAATGAGAATGAACAACTACAGTTCGATAAAGGTAAACTTTAGCATTTATACTTTTTATCTTCCATAGATAGTAGTAGAGAAGTAGTGTATATTGATACTTGATAGTTGATAGCATTTATACTCATTACAAGTATTGTTTTGGTTAGTTTTCGAAGATACGGTTTTCAAGTTTAATGCTACTCCATCAGCAATTGGTTCTGATCCTCTTGTGCAACCCGTTCTAGAATCATTCATCAAGAAGAATGGCAATGCTATTGCTAGTGATGATGATAATGACTACAATGAAGACGATGCACTTGAAAATGAAATGTGTGGTATGCAGGGCGCGTCAGATGATGATTAGCTTTTAGATGTTGCGAAGTGGGGTGTTGAATTTGTTTATGTTGTTAATGTTGAACTTGTATGGTATTTGAATTATGATGTTGTTGATGACTTCATGTTGTTGACTTTGGAATTATGGGTATGACTTATGAGTTATGACTTATAATGGATGGTTGATTATGGATTTGTGGTATGAGATCTTTTGTTTTCGTTTCAGGTATTATTTATTGTGAAGAACATAATAGACAAAATTGTAGGGTTATGCTGCCGAAATTTTAGCAAAACTACGTGACTCGTTACTTCTTACTTGGAGATGGTAATCAAACGAGGCTACGATTGCCAATTTACCATATGAGCTTATCGGTTTTAGGTCATAACAATACATCAAACTCATCAAACTCAGAATAATTAAAAAAATCGATTTTATGTACACATTTCGGTTTTTTGGTTCAAATGTCGGTCTATACTCAGTTCCTGGAATGGTTTTGGCTCGCTTCCATTTCGGTTCATGGTGGGTTTCGGTCAAAACGCGACAAGGTCGGTTCTCGGTCACGGTCCGGCTCCAGAACAAAACTTGCCGACTCGGGTCGACTAAAAAACTGAACAAACTCGGTTCGGTCGCCGGTCCCATGCTTGATAGAATTTCGGTCTCGGTCAACCGAAAATTCATCCGAAAAACCGGGCCAACTGCCAGCCCTACTTGACACCTTGTGCTTCACCAAACCTATAACCGGTTACTGAGTACAGTTTGTGTAATAAACAAGTTATGAAAGTACTTTGTTGCCACGTTTGCAACTCCTTTCCTGGTTTCGTGCCAGTTGCCTTCATTGTAACATCCCGATTCTAATTAACAAGTTTGAGTTAAAAAGAAAAATAAGTTTGGTTTGGTTCCTCATTGGTTAAATGCCGATGAAATTTAATTTGAATTAAATTATTTAATTCATGGATTAAATTTTACCCCGAGCGTTGGAAATTAAACCATTCGTGTTAATTGTTTCGAGATTAACTGCTGAGTCGAAGTATTAAGTCAATTGGATCAAACCAATTTGTTCGATCCCAGATGTGAAGCAAGCTTTGGGCCATCTTTGGGAAAAAAGGGAGTGAGACTTGGGCCCAAGCCCGTCTCCTTAGTTCTGCAGAAGAAGAGGGCGGCTGGGTCGAAGGAGGGAGATGGCCTGAAGTGGGTTGTGGGTTGCTAAAGGCTCGAATGTGTTTGGGTTCGTTGGCCAAGGGAACGGAGATGGAAGTAGGGCTCTAAGCCCTGATGGAGGAACAAGAAATATTGAGCTGGGAAAAGAAATTGGAAGAGAGGTCCGACTTCGGCTGGGTGTCATTTGGTCCGATGACGTCTTAGAGAAAAGAGGAGGAAATCGCCGGCTCGCCGACGCTAATGATTAGCAAAAACAAAGGCAGATCAAAGCCGTTGGAGGCCGTTGCCAGATCAATTTGAGGAGAGAAGGAAGAGAGGAGTCATGGGGTTGTGGGTTCCGTTCGAGTAGAGGGCTTTTTAGTGTTGATAAGCCACACTTCCACTTTCTTGGAATGGCGGCGACGTGTGGGGTTTGTCGGAACAGAGTCGCACTGTAATGACCAGAACTTATTTAGCATCTTTTAATTGTTCAGTGACTTATTTGCTATTCCGGAAGGGGGCGACCAGTTTTGTAATTTTACAGTTCTGACAGTTTTTGTCATTACTACTGTAGCAGCAGCGCGCAACGGCCACTTTACAGACTGCCGGTACATTTTTGGCAATCTGCTGGCTTAAAAGCAGAGGGGTCTGGCTCAAATGATTATCAAGGAAAATATTACAACTTTTCACGTCCATTCTCTCTCTCAATCTCTCTCTTCTCTTCTTTCAACCCTAATTTCCCTTTTCTCTTTTCCAATCTACCGCCGATCACCGCCGGCACCCTTCTGGGACGTTAAAAAATTGGTATTAGAGCGGCTGTCGGCACATATAGTGATGGTGGGAAACCATGGAACACGCATAGCTAACCTAGAGGAGCAGATAGACAACCTCCGGACAACCCAACAACAACACCATGCCAACCTAACGGCCACGGTCACAAGGCAAGGTGAAGCTCTCACTGCTCTGCAGAATAGCCAGAATGACCTCCGAACATCGCACCAACAGGTAGAACAGATGCTCCAGCGGCTCATTGAGCCGGTGAACAAAGAGCCACTAGGGGGATGAGGTCTTCCAAGAGGCCAGGGTTTACTAAGGAGGCCTGACCAGTTGGCGCTCACCTTCCCAGGCTGGACTTTCCCTACTTCTCAGGTATAGATCCAACCTACTGGGTAAGAAAATGCTCCAAACTCTTCACCATCCACCAGATCCCAGATGAGCAGAGAGTTAAGGTCGCCTCTCTCTTCTTGGAGGAGAAGGCTGATATTCGGTTTCAATGATGGTCAGCTGATAGGCCAAATCCCTACTGGGATGACCTAGCTGAGGAGTTGATGAGGAGGTTTGGTGATTTTGTGTGTGTCAATGTCGTTGGAAGCTTCAACAAGCTAAAAAAAATAGGCACAGTGCTAGAATACCAGGAGAAATTTGAGGATTTGAGATCAAGAATGATGAAACTGAACCCTACACTGAATGAAGCATATTTCATTAATAGCTTTATAAGTGGTTTGGATGAGGAGATACAGCCGGTCTTGATGATGCTCAAGCCACCAGATCTAACAGATGCATTCCTACAAGCAAGGATGGAGGAGGCATCCATCGAGGCCCGCAAGAAGAAGCTCAGAAGCATGAATCGATGGACATCTGATAGTGTTGGCACATTCATGAAACCCCTTG
The DNA here is from genome assembly GCA_034768395.1 of Linum lewisii. NCBI lineage: Eukaryota > Viridiplantae > Streptophyta > Magnoliopsida > Malpighiales > Linaceae > Linum > Linum lewisii. The sequence goes on along the minus strand of CM068301.1, from coordinate 43,966,995 downwards.
TGACCAAGCCAGTGGTTAACCCTGCCGGTGGAAGCCGAGGTTTGTGCTACAAGTGTGGGGATAAGTACTTTTATGGTCACATTTGTGCCAAGAAGAACCTGAATGTGCTGGAAGGTGAAGAAGAGAGTGAGGAACTGGAACCCTTGGAAGAACTGCAGGACACAGAGCTATTGGAGGTCTGTATGCAAGCTGAAAGGAATTCCAACCACTACAACAAACACATCAAATAGGGGGCAAACCTGAAAATAGAGGGGAGCAAGGCCCCCCCTAATTAATTTAGTTGGGGGCGTTGCCCCCCCTAAATTCACCCTTGCAACCCACTAAAGTGTCCCTGACTAGGGATATTTTGTCGACGGCGAAGGAATCCGACAAAAAATAGTCGGGGGCGTGGCCCCTGACTAAATGGCCCCTGACAAAAATAGGGGGGAGCCATTTAGTCGGGGGCCACACCCCTGACTAATTTTGTCGGGGGCCCCAGACAAAAATAGTGGGGGGCCATTTATTCAGGGGCCACGCCCCCGACAAAATTATATATATATTTATATAATATATATATATGGAAAACACTCCGGTGCACCGAGTGCACCCGCTTGCGTTTTGATAGATAAATATGTTTTTAAAATCTTGTTTTTTCGAGTATAAGTATCTACATGTCGTTAAAAGATACATAAAGCGATTTGAATGAAAAACTAATTTGGTAGACCTGATGATCTATCATAATGGGAAAAAATACCGTTATAGAAGGAAACCTAAAGAACATTAGGTATAATCTTATACTATGATGACTAAAAATTTCAACTAAGCTCAATTTAGACTTATTAAGATTAAATCTATTGATTTAAAAGTTCAATTCAATGAAAATACGACCCTAGATAGCATAAACGCAAGCGGGTGCACTCGGTGCACGGGGTGTACCGGAGTGTTCACCATATATATTTAAATATATATTTCTGTAATATATATATATATGGTGAACACTCCGGTGCACCCACTAAAAGTGGGTGCATCGGGTACACCCACTAACGTTTTGATAGATAAACATGTTTTTAATATTTTTTTTCGAGTATAAGAATCTACATGTTGTTAAAGGATATATAGGACGATTTGAACAAAAAACTAATTTGGTAGAGATGATAATCCATCATATTGAGAAAAAATGTAGCTGTAGAAAGAAACCTGAAGAACATTAGGTATAATCTTATACTATGATGACTAAAAATTGTAATTAAGCTCAATTTAGACTTATTAAGAGTAAATCTATTGATATAAACGATTAGTTCAATGAAAATATCACTCTAGATAGCACAAACGTTAGTGGGTGTACCCAGTGCACCCACTTTTAGTGGGTGCACCAGAGTGTATATATATATTTAAATATATATTTCTATAATATATATATTTATTTATTTATTTATATAAAAATATATATTTATATATATTTATATTTATATTTTTTTATTATATTTTAATAATTATTAAATATGGAATAATAAATATAGAATAATTATTTTAAATCATTTTTATTTTATTTATATATATAATATAAATATATACATTTATAATAAATAATATATATAATAAGTATTACATATATATAAAATAAATAATATATATAAATTATTTTTTAACTAATGCGGCGACGATGACGACGGTGGTGGACGGCGACGATGGTGGTGGACGGCAGACGACAACGGCGACGGTGGTGGCGGCGGTGGAAGGTGGTGGTGGACGGCGAAGAAGACGATGGTGGTGGCGGCGGCGGCAACGGTTGGATAGTGGTGGTGGTGGTCGGTGGCGGACGCTGACGGACGACGGACAGAAGGTGGCGGACGGCGGCGGATGGCGGCGGATGGCAGACGGCGACGACGGCTTCGGAGGGTTGAGAAATTGAGAGGAGAAATGAAGAGAATGGGGATAATGAGAAAATTTAAGGAGGAATACTATTTTTTGTCGGGGCATTTGTCAGGGGGCCATCTATTGTGGGGGCGCCCGCACCCCGACTAAATATGATTATTTAGTCGGGGCGCGGCCCCCGACAAATACAAGAATTAAATATTATATATTATTTAGTCGGGGCGTGGCCCCGACATAAAGCCCCGATAAAATAGTCAGGGGCTTTATTGTCGGGGACCGCGCCCCCCATTAAATGATTATTTAGTGGGGGCGCGGCCCCCGACAATATTGCCCCTGACTATTTTAATCGGGGACTTTATTGGCCCCCGACTAAATACAAGAATTAAATATTAATATATTATTTAGTCGGGGGTAGTCAGGGGCTTTATTGTCGGGGGCCGCGCCCCCCATTAAATGATTATTTAGTGGGGGGCGCGGCCCCCGACAATATTGCCCCTGACTATTTTAGTCAGGGGCTTTATTGTCGGGGGCCACGCTCCCGACTAAATAATATATTAAATATAATTACACATTTAGTCGGGGGTGTGGCCCCCGGGGGCTTTATTGTCGGGGGCCACACCCCCGACTAAACCACCCAATTAGTCAGGGGCCAGGCCCCCGACAAAATTGCCCCCGACTATATTTGTCGGGGGCTATACGCCCCCGACCATTGTTGGCCAGCCACCGACTATAATTGTCACGGGCATTTGGCCCCCGACAAGTGGCCCCCGACTATTTATAAGTTTTGTTGTAGTGAACAAAGGGCGATCAGGGTGAAAGGAAGGGTTGGTAGGAACCCACTGCTCATCCTTATTGAAACAGGAAGAAGCCATACCTTCCTAAGCAAGAAATATGCTGAAGAATTGCAGTTCAAACAACATCCTGCTACCCCTATGAAGGTAAAAATGGCCAATGGTGATGCGATGGTGAGCACCACAGAGTGTAAAGGACTTTCTTGGCTAATGCAAGGCCAGAAGTTCACCTTCAATGCCAGAATACTACCCCTAAAGGAGAATGACCTAGTGTTAGGCTTGAACTGGTTAAGAACCATTAGTCCTGTGCAAATGGATTTTGCCAAACTCAACATGTCTTTTGAGTGGGGCGGCAAAACAATGGTGCTGGAAGGCATGTAAGACGCTGGCCAATGTCAAGCCATGACTTGTGATGAGTTATATAGAGCATGGTCAAAGGCAAGTTAGCCATGCTGGTTGGCTAGGTGATGCCAATCACAGAAGAGGGAATCAACTCTGTGGTGCCAGGATTCCTACAAGGAATCTTGGACAGCTTCACTTATGTGTTCAAGGACCCTACCAAACTCCCACCTGCAAGGTTCTATGACCATCACATACCCCTGGAGCCAAACTCATAACCAGTAAACCTAAGGCCCTATAGGTATACCCCAATGGTGAACCGTCCGGTCGTTGTGCGTGCGTTCAACCAAATAACTAACAAAGCTAACAAGCTAGGGTAGATCGTATTCCACGGGTCTTCTATGATTGACTACTCAAATAAGCAAGCAAATTACTCAGGTTTAAGCACTTCGTGCGTGGTGTGAGTTCCACGACTTCTAAATCTAAGAAATGCAGAGAAAATTAAAAATTTAAACTAAGAACAGAATAGAAATTGGTTGGTTTAAAACAGAGATGATAGACGAACTTGGACTTTGAATCCCCCTTCGTTCCCCAGAGCATAGGCAATCAACAGATCAGCGGATTTTGATTCTCATTCAATCAATTCTAAGACACCACCATAACTCCTGACCCTTAGGTTTAAGACCGGCGAACGTTCGCTCTATCCGTTCTAGCTACCAAGATTAATTAGTCGCCCGGGTACGGTCGCCTCTCACAACGACTTAACTTAACTGGTGGAATTACTAACGATTTATGAGTTACTCTTGCAGTGGATTAACCCTAACCGATTCCTACAAAAGGCTCGCTCCAATTATAAGGTTAATTGTTCAATTTGATGTTTTAAAGTAAGGCGAGTGTTCGCTTCTATCCTTATCTTAACAAGAATCTAATCTAGGTGATCAATCCAGACAAGAAACATGAACGATGAAGAACAAATCAAACATGAAAGAGAAACTGATTGAACTTCGAATCTAATCACCGTCGATCCGTGACCACTTTAAACCCCTGGGTCACTTAGGGTTCATCTAGTCTAAGCTTTAAGAGTTTAGCTACTCATGTTTATCACAAGAGAATCAAAGACAAAGGAAGAGTTCATCATACAAAGGAAGAACAGAAAAGTATCTGAAAAACCTAATTAAGACGACTCCGGCAGAACTTCGATCTTCCGGTCGATTGCAATCCTAGCTCCGAGTCCTCGAGATGGAAGGGATGGCATCACGATCTTTTTCTGGCTCTTCGAACTCTAACTCTTCGCTCCAGAACTTCAGAGAATTCTTCGAATTCTGATTACGAAAAGTATATTATCATGTATCTTTTGATGTTGGGCCGCCTAACCAGACACGGGTAGGCGCCCAACATGGATGGATGATGGGAATGTATGATGATGGCTTTTTGCGGTGTAGCTTTCGACTAACTTCCCTCGAATCTAGCCTATGGCTTCCTACCGTCTAACCAGACACGGGTGGAATAATGAACGCTCGTCCTATGATACCCTCAAGCAACCTAGCACTTATTATTTTTCTTTACACAATTTTTTTTTTTACTTTTCTTTTGACTCCGTTCTTCCATTTGTAGGGAGAAGAACGTTTTATTGAACTAAAAACTTGAAAGCTTTTTGGCTTTTCTGATTTTTCTTCTTTTCTTCTTCTTTTTTTTCTATTTTTTTTCTTTTGTGCCGATTTTTCTTTTAGTTGCTAGAGGGGTTTACACGTCTGGACATAATAGCTAAGACCACCTGTTTAATGGCTATAGGTAGGTTACCACAAATCGACTTCCGGTAGGTCAATCTAGAACTACAACCACAGGGGATCAACGGGGAATGAAAGAATGGGAAATGGCTGTAATGTATATCGAACCGAAAGAATAGGCCAAGCTCAAGGGTTTAAACCTAATGGATTTTATCGTTTGGTAGGCTATCTGGCTTAGTAGCTGAATCTAGGTGTCCCTATCATTCTAGAACTCATGTCATCATGTGGTCTCGAGTAGATCTCATGCAAATTCTAACTCATTCAAGCAAATAGAAAACCACTCAAAAAGAATTAAAATTGCAAGTTACGTGCATTGGATCAAAAGCTCACAGTTGGTTTGCTAGTCGGATTCGGTCATTTTCATGCAATCAAGGCTACAAACTACAAGTGTGATTTTAAAATTATGTTCTGACCAGGCAATTTAGCATCAAAGTATACAAGTTGGTTCTCAAGTTCTAGGTTAAGCAGTCTAAGCATCATTATGAAAGTTTGAACAACAACTTAACATCAAAAATCAAGAACTGAGCCATTCTAATGCTAGAGAGACTGGAATGTAATCACGAGGCACACAAAAAACACAATCAAGGGCAATCAAGTTCATGCAAGGTTCTCTAGCATCCTACCCCACACTTAAATCGGACTGTGTCCTCACAAGACTGATACTAGAGTTCAGAATGAAGTAGAAGAACCTGAACTGAGATGGTTGGCATAGGGGATGAGCACGGGTCCTCGGAGCGGAGGGAATCTACCGAAACGAAGCAAAGGGAATCTCCCTACTGCCTACAAAACAAAAACAAATGAAACATAAAAAGGAAACCGGGACAAGTGTCCCGGATCCACACAGAAAAAAGTAGGATGGAAATCCGAAAAGAATAAATAAAAAAAGGGACAAGAAAAAGGATACAACCCGGTCACTGCTCGTCAGGCGCGCCGGGAGATGGAAAGTGGAGGAAATCGCCGAGCTGACGTTGCCACTCCAGCTGTGCCTCATACCGCTGATCAGCGCGGTGCATATGTTAATGCATAATAGCCCATCTTGCCTCTTGAGTGGCGTTGTCAGTTATGCGCCACTCCTGCAGTCGCTCATACAGCTCTCGAACATCCGCGAGGTGTGGGTGGTGCTGCGGGTGAGGCGCCTGGTATGGATCTGGGATGGCCGGCGGCGACTGGTGTGCATACCCTGCCTGATGATGTGGTGAGGGAGTATGGTCATGAGACTCTGGCTCATACTGAGGCTGGGACTCCTCAGAATCATCTTCTTCCTCCGACTCACCCTCGTACTGGAGGGGAGGATCTGCTGCTACCTAGGGACTGAGGTCCAGCTCAAGGTCGTACTTGACCGCCAAATCTCCTCCAACGGTGCGTACTCTGCGGCGTGGGATGTTCGGGCCATATTCGTGGCTAAGGCCGAAGGAGAGGATGAGCTGGCTGATGAAGTTGCCCCCCAGGGGTGAGCGAGGTGCCGTCCTCCTGTTGGTCTTCTGACGGAAGATGCGAGCAAGCACCCATCCAGGGTGAAGAGGGTAGCTCTCCCGGATGGCGCGAAGAAGTAGAAGTTCCTCCTTGCTGATATGGTGGCGGTCCTTCTCTGGAGCATATAATAACGATCTACGCCAAACCATATGAATGTATCTATAGAGAGGGTGAGAGAGAGACTTAACTGAGTTATGGTCCGAGAGTCGATCGCCGGTCACTCCAGTCATGTGGCTCCAGAGTGCATGGTAGGCCTCTCCGTCGTCCTCGTCGTCCGCCCAGCCGAGGTGATGACCGTGGTAATGCTCGTAGGGGATGCCTAGATGAGCTGCAAACTCATCATAGGTGAGGTTCCTGTACACCCCGCCCAGGTAGAAGGAAACAACCTTCTTGCTCTGCCTCCTCTTGTGCTCGTCCAGATCAAAAGTGGCCCAGAACTCCTGTAGAGCGACGTTGGAGAAGTCGGAAGCTATGGTGGTCAGCTCCAGGAGGCCGGCCGGTGCCAGGGCGTCGTGCACGCTCTGGTGCCAGGGCGTCGTGCACGTTCCGGTGGTAGTCCTCATCGTGCTCGAAGAGGGAATCCATGGAGAGTGGTCGAACGTTAGCTCCAGGAATGTGCTCGAGCTTCTGGTAGCACTGAAAGTAGTAGTCAGGTAGACGAGCAACAGTGCGATGGTGCCCAGCACGACCAGGGAATGCTGGTGGAGGGCCCTGGACGGCGGGTGTGACGGGAGCGGGTGCTCTGGAGCTCGAGGCGGCGTCAAGTCTCTGCTTGGTCCTGCGCTCATAAGTGGTGTTCCTAAACAAGAAAACAAACCAGATTAGTCAAACTAAAACCCTATCCCACACTTAGTCGAAAAACTCAATTTCACAAAGAAATGAGGAAAACCGAGTGGGGATAAGCAAAGCAGATTAACTGGTAATCACGAACAATAAAATACATGCTTAGGAACAGCCAGAATGGAATTAGCACAATCAGAGTTCAGAAGTCAAACCGACATTCAAGAAGTCAACATAATCAAACAGTGAACCCTAATCATGGCAAGACTATCACAAAGTGGAGAATGACGGTAAAATATGATCTCAGATGGAAAACACAATAATTGGAACGAGAATGAGCACATAGGGCAGCCAAATGATCAAAAACAGTTCATGGTCAAACCGACATTTCTCAAAAGTCAACCTCACAAGGAATAGGACTTAGGCATAGCAACACATGATCAAACGATATAACAATTAAGCACGATACTCCCTAAGCATGCTAGAACAGTTCAACAAGTTCAGCTAACCTAGTTCACACGAAATCAGTCGGCATGCAAATCGAGGCAAACTGAAAAGTCAACCAAAAGTCAACTTGACGAAATTCAGCAATCAACATGTCAAAAGATTCACAATGAAAAGTTCTACAACTTACCATGAAGCCATGGATGCTAAAAATGAACGGATTGGGAGAAATCGGTGAAAGATCAAAAATTTTAGGGTTTGGGTGAACTAGAGCTGTAGAGCTCCGATTCGGCTGTTCTAGGGCTTGGATTGATCAGAAATGGAAGGGAACGGTGGTGGCGGCGATCGGCAACGGTCGGCGGCGGTGAGAACTGGTGGCGGCGGTCGGGTTTGAGAAAACAGAGGGAGTTTTCAGCTTTGTTTCGAAAATAGAAAGTGAGGAGAGAGAGAGGGTGAATCCGGATTTTAAGTGAATAGTTGGTTGATTTTCAAAGACATTTTTCGGCGAAAATAAGTGCAAGTTTTCTCCAAGATCACTCTTCCAATGACGAAGCTTCTTGAGAAAGATGTTCCTTTCGTCTTTGATAAAGCCTATCTTGAAGCCTTTGAAACCTTGAAGACTCAACTCACCACCGCACCAATTCTTACAGCACCGGATTGGAATCTTCCATTCGAGATTATGTGCGATGCTAGCGACTTCGCAGTTGCGCGGTTCTTGGTCAGAGGAAGGAGAAGAGATTTCATCCTATCTACTTTGCGAGCAAGACACTCAATAATGCTCAGAGAAACTACACTACTACGGAGAAAGAGCTTATGGCTATCGTTTTCTCCTTTGATAAGTTTAGACAGTATCTGGTTCTTTCACATACCATCGTCTACACAGATCATGCTGCTCTGCGCCATTTATTAGCCAAGCAGGACTCGAAGCCACGCCTCATCCGATGGATCCTTCTCGTCCAAGAGTTCGACATAGAAATTAAAGATAAGAAGGGAGCAGAGAATCTAGCAGCGGATCATCTTTCCCGACTGGAGGAATCACAAACAGGTAAGTCTACTACCCCGATCAATGATTCTTTCCCTCACGAGATGTTGCGTGTTGAAACATATGAACAGGTTAACAGCATAGCTATCGAGGCCTGGGCAATCCCTCACGCTCAAGATCTGAGTAATGCCGCCGATTCAGAGGAGCCTTGGTATGAAACTCTGGCTAACTATCTCTCACACGGCATTGTACCTCCTGAGCTGGATTTCAATGCACACAAGAAGCTCTTTAAAGAAGCCAAGTCATACTTCTGGGATGAGCCTTTCTTATACCGCATCAGTCTTGACGGAATGATCAGGAGATGTGTCTCTTACACTGAAGTAGCTGACATCATGCGTAAGTGCCATGAAGGACAGTTCGGAGGACACTTTGGAGGAAACCGCACGGCAAGAAAGGTACTCGAAACAGGTTTTTAAATGCCTTCAATCTTAGTGACTGCGACATTTTTGCTCGACATTGTGATGCATGCCAGCGATCAGGTAACATCTCTAACCGTAATGAGATGCCCCAAATTTTTTCTTTAACTGTTGAAATTTTTGATGTTTGGGGAATCGATTTTATGGGTCCGTTCACACCCTCCAACGGAAACAAGTACATTCTTGTAGCCGTTGATTATGTTTCTAAGTGGGTTGAGGCTGAAGCTTTACCCACTAATGATTCTAGAGTGGTGGGTCGGTTCCTTACCCGTCTTTTCACGCGCTTCATCATAAGCGATAGGGGTACCCATTTCCATGGACAATTCGACCGGGTGTGCAAACGCTTTGGCGTCACCCACCGAATGTCCACAGCTTATCATCCTCAAGCGAATGGTCAAGCGGAAGTGACGAACCATGAGCTCAAGCGGATTCTTGATAGGACAGTTGGCCGGTCTCGCAAGGACTGGTTATCTCAGCTCAATGATGCCTTATGGGCTTATCCAACTGCTTATAAGACTCCCATCGGTACCTCACCGTATCAGCTGGTCTATGGCAAGGCATGTCATTTACCAGTTGAGCTTGAGCACAAGGCATTCTGGGCTAACAAAGAGTTGAATATGAGCTATGCAGTAGCAGGTAATAACCGCCATGACCAGATCGCTGAGCTTGAGGAGCACCGTCTCCACGCATATGAGAGCACGAAGCTATAAAAAGAGCGCACGAAGAGAATTCACGACTCTCAACTGAAGATGATTAAGCAGTTTTACCCTGGAGAAGAAGTCCTCTTGTATAACTCTCGATTGAAGCTTTTTCCGGGTAAGTTGAAATCCCGATGGTCCGGCCCTTATACCGTGGTCCAACAGACACCCTTAGGCAGCGTCTACATTAAATTGCAAGATCAAGAGTCGTTTGTGGTCAACGGGCATAGGCTTAAGAAGTACCTGCAAGGATTAGCGGTCTCTTCCATCGACGTGCACTACTTCACGACGGATCCGTGATCTGAATCCAGGTATCGTCTGGCTCACGGACGTTAAACAAGAGCGCTTCGTGGGAGGCAACCCACGGCTGGAGTCAGTTATTTTCATTTTGAGTCGTTTTCTTTTGAAACCCTTTGCATCTTTCAAAAAAAAAAAAACACTGCCGCCGTTTTCAAGCATATTTTCGGCAAAAATGTACCAATATTTTTGCCGAAAATTTTGGCTGTAAAACTCCCTGTTCCTCCTGTTCCAACTTTTTGACCAAAATCTCCATCCATTTTCGCCGAACCGGATTTTCATCATAAAGGATCTTTTCGCCGAAATTAACCCCTCTTTTTCGCCGAAAATGTTGTGCTACCCGACGCCTATTTAAGCGGCTCCCATCCCTCATATTTTCGCTCCTCCACCCGAAAACTTCAACCGATTCCCTCTCTCTCCCCTATTTTGAAATCCGCTGCCGCCCGACCGCTCGCCGCCGCCGCCTGACCACTGATTGCCAAGCCGCCACCGTTCCTTTGGCCGCCGCCCTTCTCCCTTGCCCAGCCCCTTTTCAAAACCCTAGAATCGGAGCTTTTCAGCTCCGGTTCATCCCGACCTAGTTTTCAAGCTCTTTTCGTCATTTTCCCAGATTTCCAATCATTTTCTCGAGTCATGTCTTCACGATTAGTTGTTCAGCCCTTGATTGTGAATCTTTTGGCTTTTTGACTTTCAGTTTTCGGCATGGTTGACTTTGGTTGACTTTTTGGTTCTCCCTCGATTTTTCATGTTTGCTATGTCGGATACAATTGACTAGGTTTTGGCATTCCCTTGTGACCTTTTTAGGCTCGTAACTTGTTGTCTGTGCGTTCGTGTTCATGAATCATTCCATTCCTCATGCTTGCTTAATTGATTGACAGCTCTTTCCTGTTATATCTCGATTCGATGATCTCTCGATTTTATTGGCTTACCCCTGCTTGTCAACCTAAGTGTGGGGTAGACGTCTTGTCTTCTGATGTTGGTCTTTCCTGAGTTGTGGTTTACAGGGCTCCCAAACGTTTTAAGACTACCAGTGCAGATAGAGCGCAGAGATCCTCAACTCGCCAGACCCGGACCCCAGCCTCCCGACCACCTGCACCGACCTCGTCGGCTGTGACCATCATCCCTGAGGATGAACCAACCCCTGTGACTCCTATCTCATCTATTCCTGCACCTACAAATGGGGCCCTACATCCTTTCATCGCGGCCCTGGAGCCGCACCAGCTAGAGGTCTTTCAGAAGATCAAAGACATCCCTCCGGCTAAAGTGGCTGTTCTTTCTCTAGACAGTCTCAAGGCGCACAATCCGGCTTGGCACTCGACCGTCGACACCGCCCTTCATAAAGCCAGTTTACGAGTGCTAACCACTCATGGCTCCCCTAGCCGCTTGTCGCTCTTCAAGAGTTCTGGAGTTCGTTCTGGCGCCTCACCCCGAAGCCCATACGTGAGCAGAAATTCGTATCCTTTCGCCTCGGTGGTGTTCTTCATGAGAAGTCCCTTCGCGAGTTCGGCCGCCTGCTGGATCCGCATGTCAACCTCGATACAACATTAGCTGGCTTCACGGATACATACTCCATCACGAGTGCTCCTTACCCAGACGTGTGGAGATAGGCCTCCTGCGAAGATGAGATCTCACCCATCCTCAACCCCACGGTCGGTGACATCTTTAACCCTATTCTTAAATTCTTGCATTATGTTTGGGTGCAATCTCTGTGTTATTGCAGCAAGATGAGCCGTCACCATGTTTCTTTGGAGGAGCTCGTATTATTCCGTGCTTTAGACGCGGATGCCAACCTGCATCCCGGATGGTGGCTTGCACGATTCTTTCACAAGCGCACTACCGCCAAGAAACTTCCTTCTGAGCTTCCGGGAGGACCTTTCATTTCAATTCTGATCGACAATCTCCAGCTCGGTGACAAATGGGGCCCCGACATACCTCGTGTCCCGGTTGAGCATATAGGTGCTGCACTCGCCATAGCACGGGGCATCGACCTTTCAGCGGATTTTGCGCATTGCACGTCGCTCCCTCACTGCATTCCCCAGTCAGTTGAATGCCCGCCATCACGAGCGCAAATCACCGCGGAGATGAATGAGAGGCTAGCGCGTATTGAGAAGTGGCAGCTAGACTATTCAGCTGGTTCGCTTCAGTGGCAGAAGGACCGAGTAGCACATGAGGAGACTCAGAATGAGCGTTGGTCAATTCTCCAGCAGTTCATGGCCGACCAGTCTGCCAGACACATGGACGATGTCGCATGGCGACAGCAGATGGAGCAGCGTTTCGCCATTTCCTCCATTCCCACTCCACCTCCACCCCCTCCCGCGGAACAGTGATCAGGTTGTTTCTATCCTTTTCCATTTCTTTTCTTTCTTCTTTTCGGGTTTCGCCCCAATTTTATTCTGTGTGGATATGGGACACTTGTCCTAGTATCCTTTTGATCTTTTTATTGTTTTTGTTTTTGTAGGAACTTGAGTAGCTACTCCGCTCCGCTCCGGACTCTCCGCGTTCATCCACTACACCGCCCTTCACCCTCCAGGTTCTTCGTTTCTCTCTACTTTAGTTTGGTCCTGTGAGGACACAGAACTGTCTAAGTGTGGGGTAGGGTGTTAGAGAACCATGCATGATCTTGATTGCCTATATCTTTGTGTGCCTCGTGATTCCTGTCCAGTCTCTCTAGCAATAGAATGGCTCAGTCTTTTATTTTTGAGGTTAAGTTGTTGTTCAAACCTTCATAATGATGCTTAGACTGCTTAACCTAGAACTTGAAAATCAACTTGTGTACTTTGATGCTAAACTACCTGGTCAGAACAGAATTTTTAAATCACACTTGTAGTTTGTAGCCTTGATTGCATGAAAATGACTGAATCCGACTAGCAAACCAACTGTGAGCTTTTGATCCATTGCACGTAACTTGCAATTTCAATTCTTTCTGAGTGGTTTTCTGTTTGCTTGAATGAGTTAGAATTTGCATGAGACCTACTCGAGACCACACGATGACACGAGTTCTAGAAGGATAGGGGCACCTAGATTCAGCTACTTAGCCAGATAGCCTACCAAACGATAAATCCATTAGGTTTAAACCCTTGAGCTTGGCCTGTTCTTTCGGTTCGATAATACATTACAGCCATTTCCCATTTCTTTCATTCCCCGTTGATCCCATGTGGTTGTAGTTCTAGATTGACCTACCGGAAGTCGGTTTGTGGTAACCTGCCTATAGCCATTAAACAGGTGGTCTTAGCTAATATGTCCAGACATGTAAACCCCTCTAGCAACTAAAAGAAAGAATCAGCACAAAAGAGAAAAAAAATAGAAGAAAAAAAGAAAAGAAAGAAAATTTTGAAAAAAATGAAGTAAAGAAACATCAGAAAAATAAAAAAAAAGTTTCAAAGTTTAGTTCAAATAATACGTTCTTCTCCCTACAAATGGAAGAACGAAGTCAGAAAAAAGAGAAAAAAATAGTATACGAAAAAGAAAATAAGTGCTAGGTTGCTTGAGGGTATCATAGGACGAGCGTTCATTATTCCACCCGTGTCTGGTTAGACGGTAGGGAGCCATAGATTAGATTCGAGGGAAGTTAGTCGAAAGCTACACCGCACAAAGCCATCATCATACATTCCCTTCATCCATCACATCATAAACCCAAGTAGTGTAGAATTCATTACAGTCCTAGCAGGGAAGTCCTTCTTGACTAGATACTCGTGTTGTCACAGTGGTGGAGATGTGGTCGAATTGCAAACTTATGACAGAATTCAGAGACAGAGAATGATTGAGAGCAGAAACACGTCCTTAAACACAGAGAGTGAGAGTTCCTATTGTACTAAATAATTCCTGTGTGAGGAGTCTGGTCGGTCAGGTCAAATTCATGCATAATTGGTTACAATTACTTGTCGTGTGCAGTTTACTAGTGAGACCAGGCAGTTTGGCTGATCTGTATGCATGTTAGGTCTCTTGTTCTAGGATCGAGCTGTCTAATAATTCATTGTGTTTGATTGAACTCCAATTTGATCGATCTTGTCATTTGTGAACATGAGCATTTCTATTCAGTTTGCTTGAGGACAAGCAAGAGCTTAAGTGTGGGGTATTTTGATGACACTCGAATTAACGTAATTATCAGCCTCATTTAAGCGACATTTCATTGCTTGAGACACAGTTTTTAGGGTAGAATAACGAATATTCAATCAATTGCCCTACCTCGTGCCATTTGTGTTACCTTGGCCTGTTTCGGGTCTATTTGATGGTTTTCTAGTATTTTCATGTTAGCACAGGTGTTCACCATCAAATGTGGTAGCCAAGGACGTGTCTAAGGCACTGGAACCCCGAGGAATCACACCCGCATCAGCCAGAAAAAGTCGTTCAACCCAAAAGAATTCCTGCCCCATTTACACATATATTTTCAGCGAAAATACCCTTGGGTTTTCGCCGAAAATGAAAGAAGAATCCACTGACCCGATCGAGAGGAAGACTTTGGCGAAAATTCATAAGCATCTTCGGCAAAAGCCCCAAGCAGAACCAACCGGAAGAAACAGCGGGATGAAGCCACATTTAAACAGATATTTTTGCCAAAAATATCCTTGGATTTTCGGCGAAAATCTCAGTGGAAATTCAGAAGTCGCCGGTTAGGTATAAATACTGAAACACGCGGATAACTAGAGGAATGAATTTATCACACACACACACAAAAACAGAGAAAACTTCTAAGACTGAGAAAGGGAGAGAACGAGTGGATAGAGTTCGGGGAGCCAGGAACGGATCGTGACGCCATCCATCCATCTCGGAGAGCCAGTGCTAGGAGTTGAAGATCCAGCAGATTGAAGCTGCCAGGAGTCATTGAAATTAGGTTTTACAGTTCTTCCCTGTCTACCCTACCGGAGATGTATTCTTTGTCTATCTTCGATTCTTCTGCATTGAATATGAGTAGCTAAACTCGTGTAGCTTAGATTAGATGAACCCTAAGTGACCCAGGGCTTAAAGCGGTCACGGATCGGTGGTGATTAGATTCGAAATTCATTCAGTTTCATCTTTCATGTTTGATTTGTTCTTCGTTCTCTGTATTTCTTGTCTTGTTTGGCCACCTAGATTAGATTCTTGTTAAGCTAAGGATAGAAGCGAACGCTCGCCTTACTTTAGAACATCAAGTTGAACAATTAACCTTATAATTGGAGTGTGCCTTTCGTAGGAACCGATTAGGGTTAATCCATTGCAAGAGTAACTCATTAATCATTAGAATTTGCACCAATTAAGTTAAGTCGTTGCGAGAGGTGACCGTACCCGGGCGGCTAATTAATCATGGTAGCTAGATCGGATAGAGCGAACGTTCGCCAGTCTTAAACCTAAGGGTCAGGAGTTATGGTGGTGTTTGTGAACTGAATGAACTAGAATCGAAAATCGCTGATCTGTTGGCTGCTGTTGCTCTGGTAATCTAAGGGGGATTCGAAGTCTAAGCTTGTCTGTCATCTTTCTAGTCAATCAATCAATCTTCAATCTTTCTTCGCTCTAATTTCATTTCAATTTATCTTTGCATTTTAGTATAGAAGACGTGGAACTCACACCACGCACAACGTGTTTAACCTTGAATTATTTTGCCAACACCTTTGAGTAAGGAAGTAGAGGAAACCCCTGGAATACGATCTACCCTAGCTTCACAGCTTGGTAGTTATTTGATCGACCGCTATTCTGCAGCCCATCAATAACATTAACAGACGTGCCAAGATCAACCAAACAACGTTCTATCTCAACATCATTAATGACAAGAGGTAGAGTGAAAGAACCAGGATCAGAGCACTTAGCTGGATATGGAGAGGAAGGTTTCTTGCTACGAGCATCAGGATATCCTTCTTTATTCCCCTTCATGCCTGTCTCGATCCTTGCATTCGGCAGCAATGCTCTTGGAAAAGGAGGCTTCACGACGTACGGTGCAAGAGGAGGATCTTCCTCCTTAGGCGCCGGTTGTAGTGCTTCCTTCTTCTCTGGAGATTCAGCGATCCTGCGTAAAACAACACAAGCATCAGCAGATAAGCTTGTAAATTTTCTAACAGATACAATCTTGGCTTGCTCCTTTCTCGGATTCGGCTCTGTCTGGCTCAGAAGTTGGCCAAATGGTCGACCAGATGCTAGCATGCTCGAGATGTTGCTCACAGCCTGCTCAATTCTTTGTCCGGCTGCTATCTGTTCTTGATTTAGAAGAGCTTGAGCTTTAAACTGACTGTCATGATCATCGAGTCTGGTGATGATCTAACTAAGCTTCTTGTCCAGGTCACTGGCATTGTTTTCCTTCTGGCTGCTTCCTTGGATAGGTATTATTCTAATATTGATTCTGGCAATTGCCAGGAGCAGTTCCATAGTTACCCGGATTGCGGTGCGGCGGCTGGTAGACACCTGCCGGTGGATGGTTAGGCTTCTGATCCTAAGCTGGACCAGCTGGGCGGTTATTCTGGTTCTGGTTATGGTTGGCGCCAGCATTGTAGGGAGGTAGTTCCCTTGCTGCCTGAAGTTGCGGTAGCCAGCATAACCATTCTGATTATTAACGAAGCCTTGTTGAACGAAATTTACCTTTTCGGCGGACCAGACTTCTGTCTTACCAAAATTCTGGCAACGGCCTCTGTTATGTGCGCAAGCTCCACACCATTTGCAATCGGCAACATAGACAGAACCTGCCGGTGGTTTGACTGGTGTGGTAGACTTCTTCAGATGCTTCTCTACCTCTGCCTTGATTGTAGCTTCGAGATCTAGCTTGCTCCTCGATCCTTCAGATTGTCGCTCCCAGTTCCTTGACTTGGAGGCACAGTTTGCGAAGTGAAGAAGAGCAGCTTCAGGAGTGAGTGTAGTGCAATCCCCTTCAGCTAGAGAATTGACCCACTTGGCATATTCTTCTCGAAGTCCACAAGAGAAGATTTCAGCTAACTGCCTCTGCTCGAATCCATGGTGAGGGCAGTTGTAGAGAAGTTCTTGGAATCGATTCCAAGTATCGTATAAGCTTTCTCCTTCTTTCTGGGAGAACCTGGCAATGTTGTCCTCGATGGCTGTTGTTCTGGCAGGAGGGAAGTATTCTTCAACGAAGTCCTAAGCCAGAGTATCCCAATTAGTGTAATATCCAGGTGGTTTGCCAGTAAGCCACCTCTTAGCAGCGCCTTTCAGAGAGAACGGGAAAGCTCTCAAACAAAGAGTATTCTTGTCGAGATTTCCGTTCTTAAAAGTGCTGCAGAGATCAAGGAAGTCTGCAAGATGAGTGCACGGATTGTCTAGTGGCCTGCCTTCGAACTGTAGATCCCTAGAGATCATAGTCAAGAATGGAATCTTGATCTCATAGTCAGGATCTCCTTCAATGCGCGGTACGGCAATGGCAGATCGAACACTAGTCGCGCTCGGCTTGTTGTAATCAGCTAGACTTTCCTGTGTAGGCGGCAGTGGTGGGTTTCCGCCTGGTGGTGGTGGTGGTAATTGATCAGTCATGGTAGGAGATGGAGGAGGTGAAAGTGACTCGGTATATGAAACGGATGTAGGTGACGGTACAGGTGAAGATGGAGACGAGGAACTCTCCTTCAGTTCCTCGATCTTAATCGGAGTGATGGATGGAGGTGGATTGATTCTGCTTCTCCTTGGAATCTGTGATTGTCGAGGTGGAGCAGAACTGCTTGGTCTCTCTATACTCTTAGCCTTGTCAGTTTGAGAGCGAGTCCAAGGGCGGCGATGCATACACCTGTGAACAATCTACAAATAACAAAAACAACAAAACCAGTGTAAAATCGAAGTGGGTGGAAAAGTGAAAGATGGAAAATAGAAGAATAAATTGCCAGTTCTTCTTTCAAACAATCAAAAGAAGTCCCCGGCAACGGCGCCAATTTGGTGAACCGTCCGGTCGTTGTGCGTGCATTCAACCAAATAACTAACAAAGCTAACAAGCTAGGGTAGATCGTATTCCATGGGTCTTCTATGATTGACTACTCAAATAAGCTAGCAAATTACTCAGGTTTAAGCACTTCGTGCGTGGTGTGAGTTCCACGACTTCTAAATCTAAGAAATGCAGAGAAAATTAAAAATTTAAACTAAGAACAAATGGAAATTGGTTGGTTAAAACAGAGATGACAGATGAACTTAGACTTTGAATCCCCTTTCGTTCCCTAGAGCATAGGCAATCAACAAATCAGCGGATTTCGATTCTCAATCAATCAATTCTAAGACACCACCATAACTCCTGACCCTTAGGTTTAAGACCAGCGAACGTTCGCTCTATCCGTTCTAGCTACCAAGATTAATTAGTCGCCCGGGTACGGTCGCCTCTCGCAACGACTTAACTTAACTGGTGGAATTACTAACGATTTATGAGTTACTCTTGCAGTGGATTAACCCTAACCGGTTCCTACGAAAGGCTCGCTCCAATTATAAGGTTAATTGTTCAATTTGATGTTTTAAAGTAAGGCGAGCGTTCGCTTCTATCCTTATCTTAACAAGAATCTAATCTAGGTGATCAATCCAGACAAGAAACATGAACAATGAAGAACAAATCAAACATGAAAGAGAAACTGATTGAACTTCGAATCTAATCACTGTCGATCCGTGACCGCTTTAAAGCCCTTGGTCACTTAGGGTTCATCTAGTCTAAGCTCTAAGAGTTTAGCTACTCATGTTTATCACAAAAGAATCAAAGACAAAGGAAGAGTTCATCATACAAAGGAAGAACAGAAAAGTATCTGAAAAACCTAATTAAGACGACTCCGGCAAAACTTCGATCTTCCGGTCGACTGCAATCCTAGCTCCGAGTCCTCGAGATGGAAGGGATGGCGTCACGATCTCTTTCCGACTCTTCGAACTCTAAACTCTCTGCTTCAGAACTTGAGAGAATTCTGAAGTTTTGTAATTATGATGTATTATGAGGTATGAAAAGTATATATGATTTTGGGCCGCCGGTTAAGTATTTATACTTAACCCTAATTCAGCCAGATTTTGCCTGATATTTTCGCCGAAAATCTTGGTGTAAATGGGGAGCCCGCCGGTTGATTTCTTCTGTAAATTTTGGTCCAATAGTTTTCGGTTGAAAACTTAGGGTTTTCGCCGAAAACTTCTATTCATGAGCATCAGTCGATTTGTACTGATATTTTCGCCGAAAATGCTGAGGTATTTTTGGCGAAAACTCCTTTGTAAACTGGGGCAGGAATTGTTTCGACTTGATTGGCTCCTTGGATTGATTCTGGTGCAATTCCTCGAGGTTCTAACGCTTTAGACACGTCCTTGGCTGCTTTATTTGACGGCAAAAACCTGTGCTAACATAAAAACACTAGAAAACCGTCAGATAGACCCGAAACGGGCCAAGGTAACACAAATGGCACGAGATAGGGCAATCGATTGAATATTCGTTATTCTACCCTAAAAACCATGTCTCAAGCAAGGAAATGTCGCTTAAATGAGGCTGATAATCACGTCAAATCGAGTGTCATCACCCAGCACAGAAGGATGAAATAGAGAGGCTGGTGTTGGAAATGCTGAACAACCAAATCATACAAGCCAGCCATAGTCCATTTGCATCTCCAGTCCTGATAGTTAAGAAAAAAGATGGCACCTGGAGGTTCTGTGTGGATTATAGGCAACTCAACACCATGACCATCAAGGACAAGTTCCCTATACCTATGATCGATGACCTCTTGGATGAGTTACATGGCTCCAAGTTCTTCACCAAGCTGGACCTCAAGGCAGGCTATCATCAGATCAGAATGCTGCTTGAGGACCAGTTCAAGATAGCATTCAGAACTCACCAAGGACACTATGAGTTCAAGGTAATGCCATTTGGCCTCACCAATGCCCATGCCACCTTCCAAGCACTCATGAATTAGGTACTTGATCCATACCTAAGGAAGTTTGTGTTAGTATTCTTTGATGATATACTGGTATATAGCCCTACTGCAGCAGATCATAGACTGCACTTGGGAAAGACCTTACAGGTCTTGAGGAAATGAGCTGTATGCCAAGTGGACCAAATGCTCATTTGGCCAAACTAGGATCGAATACCTTGGACTTGTGATTGATGAGCAGGGTGTAGCTACTGAGAATGCCAAAATAGAGGCAATGCTAAGCTGGCCAAGGCCAAAATCTGTAAAATCCTTGAGGGGTTTCCTGGGTTTAACAGGGTATTACATGAAGTTCATCAAAGGCTATGGCCTAATCAGCAAACCACTCACTGAATTACTGAGGAAAGACTAGTTTTAGTGGGGGGAGCAAGCAACTGAGGCATTTGAAAGCCTCAAGAGGGCCATGACTAATGCCCCAGTACTTGCCCTTCCCAATTTCCAGGAACCCTTTAACTTGGAAACTGATGCTTCTGGTACAGGTATAGGAGCTGTCCTAACTCAACAAGGACGTCCTATAGCATACCTCAGTCAGGCCCTCAGGAGCAGAAACCAAGACCTATCCACCTATGAAAAGGAATACTTGGCAGTTCTGCTAGCAGTATCAAAATGGAGGCATTACCTTGAAGGCAGGCCCTTTACTATTGTAACTGATCATGAGAGCCTCAAATACCTGCTTGGGCAGAAAATTCAGGCTCAGCTGCAAAAGAAAGGGCTAGTTAAGCTCCTTGGCTTATATTTCCAGATCAAATTCAGGCAGGGAAAGCTCAACAAAGCTGCTGATGCCCTGTCCAGAAGGTTTGAGGATGAGGCAAATTGCTCTAGCATCACAGCTTCTATACCAGAATGGATGTCCAACAGAGAGAAGAGCTATGAAGGGGATCATGAAGCTCAGATGCTCATAACAGCCGCAGCCACTCAAGCTGCAGGACAATCGCTGGATCAGTTTGAGCAAGGGCTACTGAAATACAGAGGGCTGATCTATGTTGGAAATGTTGGAGAAATGAGGAACCAATTAATCGAATTGTTCCATTCCTCACCCATTGGAGGCCACTCTGAAGTGTAGGCTACCTACCAGAGGATAAAAGTGTATTTCTATTGGCCAGGTCTTAAAAGAAACACCAAGGAATGGGTGGCTCGATGCCTCATTTACAAACAATGCAAAGCAAAAATAGTGCCTTACCCAGGGCTACTACAACCACTCCCCATTCCTGACCAAGCTTGGAAGCACATATCGATGGACTTTGTGGAAGGACTCCCTAAAGCCAACAACAAGGAAGTGATATTGGTGGTGATAGACAGGCTAACCAAGTACGGCCACTCCATTGCCATAAGCCACCCTTATACAGCTCTCACTTTGTCCCAGACATTCATGGGCAGCATCTTCAAGCAGCATCTAATGCCAACCACCATTGTATCAGATAAGGATCCTGTGTTCACAAGTGCTTTCTGGAAGGATTTGTTTGGACTTCAAGGAACCAAACTGAACTACTCCACTACCTATCACCTTCAGATAGATGGGCAAACAGAGAGGCTTAACAGATGCCTAGAAGACTATCTCCGTTGCATGATAAGTGGAGCACCAAGAACTTGGGTGCAATGGCTGCCACTGGCTGAGTGGTGGTATAACACCAACCACCACACCAGTTTGAACATAACCCCTGATGACACTCGATTTGACGTGATTATCAGCCTCATTTAAGCGACATTTCTTTGCTTAAGACATGGTTTTTAGGGTAGAATAACGAATATTCAATCGATTGCCCTATCTCGTGCCATTTGTGTTACCTTGGCCCGTTTCGGGTCTATTTGATGGTTTTCTAGTGTTTTTGTGTTAGCACAGGTTTTTGCCGTCAAATAGAGTAGCCATGGACGTGTCTAAGGCGTTGGAACCTCGAGGAATCAAACCGGAATTGATCAAAGGGGCCAGTCAAAGTCAAACAAAATCCTGACCGAGTACAAAGAGATTTTCACCGAAAATACCTTATTGATTTCAGCGAAAATAGCATCACACATAGACTGACGCCGAGTGAAGAATGAATTCGGCGAAAACATTGTGCTCTTCGGACCGAAAATACAAGGCAGAGAAAGCACTCCCATTCACAAAGGAATTTTCACCGAAAATTCCTTAAGAATTTTGGCGAAAATATTAAGAGGAATCCGGCTGATTAGGGTTAAGTATAAATACTTAACCCGGCGGCCCAAAAAAAAGAGGATCATAATAGACAATCATAATTTACAAAAACACAACTTTTCAAGATCAGAATTCTCTGAGGTTCTGGAGCGAAGAGTTGGAGTTCGAAGAGCCGGATAGAGATCGTGACGCCATCCCTTCTATCTCGGAGAACCGGAGCTAGGAGTGTTATCTACCGAAGATCGGAGTCTGTTAGAGTCGTCTGAATTAGGTTTTTCAGATTCTTTTCTGTTCTTCCTTTGAATGATGAACTCTCTCTTTGTCTTTGTTTCTTTTGTAATAATCATGAGTAGCTAAACCCTTTAGAGCTTAGACTAGATGAACCCTAAGAGACCCAGGGCTTTAAAGCGGTCACGGATCGGCGGTGATTAGATTCGAAATTCAATCAGTTCTTTTTCATGTTTGATTCGTTCTTCATTGTTCATGTTTCTTGTCTGGATTGATCACCTAGATTAGATTCTTGTTAAGCTAAGGATAGAAGCGAACGCTCGCCTTACTTTAGAACATCGAATTGAACAATTAACCTTATAATTGGAGTGTGCCTTTCGTAGGAACCGGTTAGGGTTAATTCACTGCAAGAGTAACTCATTAATCACTAGTAATCACACCAATTAATTAAGTCATTGCGAGAGGCGACCGTACCCGGGCGGCTAGTTAATCTTGGTAGTTAGAACGGATAGAGCGAACGTTCGCCGGTCTTAAACCTAAGGGTAAGGAGTTATGGTGGTGTCTTAGTAATTGATTGAATAAGAATCGAAATTCGCTGATCTGTTGATTGCCAATGCTCTGGGGAACGAAGGGGGATTCAAAGTCTAAGTTCGTCTGTCATTCTTGTTTTCAAACCCTAATTCCCAATCTGCTTTAGTTT